>MCJB01048095.1:79347-104763 GCA_002018475.1 Nicotiana obtusifolia
GGGGGGGGGGGGCAAATTAGAAGGGGTGACTTAACCGGTTTTGGGGTGGGGTTGGGCTATTTTATTTGGGCTTGTATTTGAATTGGACCCCAAAATTTATTAAATTAGGCCAAATCAAAAGCTGAAAAATATGAGACCTTTTGGTTGGATTAATAATATAGAAGCTTGGGACTACTTTTGGTATTTTTTTAATTTTGTACCTAAAACAGAATTAAATTTAATAAAGAGGTGAATTCCTATGAAAATAAGCTCAAATAATTATTTTACAAGTAATATGATTATTAAAGGTGATTATGATGCGCGGGTCAAAAATTACATGTCTACAGTACGATGGTGTTGAAACATATGACATATCAACCAAGCAGAATTTCAATTTGCGTGCTAATTTAATGTAGACAATTAACGATTTTCCTTCATATGGAATGTTGTCTGGGTGGATGACTGCTGGGAAGCTAGCTTGTCCTTACTGCATGGAAAATAGTAAAGCGTTCACTTTGAAATATGGCCGAAAGCAATCATGGTTTGATTGTCATCGTCAATTCTTGCCTCCTGATCATGAGTTTGGAAGGATGAAAAATACATTCAAAAAGAAAAAATGGAATATGATTCTCCACCTCCGATTCTTTCAGGTGAGGAAATTTGGGAGATGGTCCAGAACTTTAGTAAAGTTACTAGCTCCACCTTATAAATTCCCCGGATACGGTGTTACTCATAATTGGGTGAAAAGGAGTATATTCTGGGATTTGCCTGATTGGAAGGATAATCTTCTCCGTCAAAACCTTGATGTCATGCATATTGAGAAGAACTATTTTGATAATTTGTTCAACACAGTGATGGATGTTAAAGGTAAGACAAAGGATAACGCAAAAGCTAGAATGGACTTACAAGAATATTGCAGGCGTCCTGAATTATACTTGCAGACAGCAAACAATGGTAAGGTGTTCAAACCCAAAGCAAGTTACACATTCACTTTGGAGGAAAGACGGCAAATTTGTGATTGGGTAACGAAATTGAAGATGGTTGAGGGTTATGCGTCGAATTTTGGGAGAAAAGTTGATATGGAGGTAGGGAAGTTGAGCCATTTGAAAAGTCATGACTGTCATGTTTTCATGGAAACCTTAGTGCCTATTGCATTTTGTGGTTTGCCTAAAAGAATCTGGAAACCCATCACAGAGATTAGTTTGTTTTTCAAAGACTTGTGTTCTTCCACATTAAGGGAAGAAAACCTACTCCGGATGGATCAGAACATTCGTGTCACTTCTTCTAAGATGGAAAAGATATTTCCATGTGATTTTTTTGATGTGATGGAACACCTTCCAATCCACCTTGTACACGAGGCACGTCTTGGAGGGCTTGTTCAATGTAGATGGATGTATCCCTTTGAGAGGTAATATTATATGTTTGATGTAATTTTCTATTTTATTTTAATGTTCTTGGCTAACCTGAAATTATGTAGGATAATTGGCAAATGCAAATAATTTGTTAAGCAGAGGAACAGGATTGAAGGATCTATATGCGAAGCTCATCTTGCAAAGGAAAATGCTCATTTTTGCTCTTATTATTTTGAGAGTAATGTGTCATGTGCTAGGAATAGGCCCAACAGGCACACGGTCGACCTTAGGAATGATCCATTATATCCGCCTATGCCCATATTCAATCAACCAGGCCGATGTTCTAAGGATGTTTGAAAGAGAAGTTTGAGTGATATGGAGTTCAAGTCAGCTACACTTCACGTGTTGCTAAATTGTCCCGAAGTTGTACCATTGCTCAAGTAAGTATTGATTTAGTAGTTATCAAAATATAAAAATTACTGTGATTACATCTCAATGCAACTACTAAAAATATTTGATGTGTCACATTCACTTCGTGGGTCAATTTGGCCATGATGCTGTATATACGAGATTTGATACGTGGTTCAAACAATTTGTAAGTTTCTCCTTAAAATATTCTAACACTATGTAGGTAAACAATGTTTGAAAGTTATGCTAACTTATGAATTTTTTTAACAATATGTAGGTAAATGATCCAAATAATAGTGTAAATCAATTTTTGAAAGATATATCTTAGGGACCTAGAGTTGAGGTCACAACAATTTCTAAGTATGTTGTGAATGGTTATAAGTTTCATACCGAGTGTTTCTCTAAAAATAAAAATAGCAACAACAGTGGGGTGTGGGTTCAAGGTGGTGATGGCAACCAAGATGGAGATATTGATTATTATGATGTGCTCAAAGAAATAATAGAACTAGAATATACAGGTTGGCCATATAAGAAATTGATACTCTTTAGATGCAAGTGGTTTGACCCACATCCAACAAGAGGTACAAGAATACACAATCAATACAACATCATTGAGGTTAATCAAACCAGGGAGTATGATCGCTATGATCCTTTCATAATTGCACATAATGTTAGACAAGTGTATTATGCTCCTTATCTATTGCTGCGGAATAAGTCCGATTGGTGGGTTGTAATAAAAACTAAGCCTGTGGGTAGGGTGGAAGTCGAGAATGTGTTAGATGTTGCATATCAAAACGATATCTCTATTGTTAACCAAATAGTGGACGAAGTTTTAGAAAATGATTTGGAACATCCTGAACACATATTGGAAGAAGTTGATATAAATGAAGTAAGAATTACAGAAAACGAGGAAGAAGAATCAACTGATGAAGCTCAAACTAGTGAGGAAGAAGAATTCTTGGACGAGGAACTATACGTTGATGAGCTTTAAAAAGTTGGTTTCTTTAGAAACTCTTGTTTATAGCTAGTTTCTTTATATGTTTCAATCTATGTATTATATTATATTATGCAGATGACAGGCAAGGGTCGAGGTAACAATGATTCTACCAGTTCTCGGGGTCGAGAAAAGGCTAAGAAACCAAAGAGGAGGGTAGAAGATAATACTCCATCTTTTCCTGCCTCTTCAGAGATGCCTATGCCTATGCCTATGTCTTTGCCTCCACCCCAGGGCTATTCAGAGCTGCCACAACATCACCATCCCTACACCTTCGTGCAGACACCAGGTCTTTCGTCACAGGGCCATAGGACTGTACGTCCGACATACAGTCCAGCTGCCGCACAGCCACGTGGATCTCAGCCATCTGCATTGCATGGACCGCATCGATCCATGTCACATCCACATGGATCACAGGCATCAGTTTCACAGCCACTCGGGTCACAGCTATCAATGTCACGTCCCCTTGTGGCCCATACAACTATGTCGCAGTCACATGGCTCGCAGCCATCTTCATCTGGGACTCCATCTATTTCAGGCCTTCGCCTGCGATATACTAGCTCTGACCCCCCTACACCTTCCACGCATGCCTCTGATATACATGCTTCGGACGGTGACGCTCATGATGACGAGGAGGTGCATTATGATCAAAATGGCAGGATCATCATAGTCCCTGAGGGTGATGGGTAAGAGTTATTTGTTATTTTTACGTTTATTCTTTTGTACTGTTTTACTAAGATATTAATATATTTTTTTATTGAATTGCAGGTTCATCCCTAGTAATATTACTACAAGGATAATCACCCAAGCCACCAGAAAGCTTTATGATGGCCCTTATGCGACTTGGAGTGATTTCCCATTCTCGCTGAAGGAGCAAATTTTCAATCAATTTAAGGTATAAATGTTATTTTAAGCAGTACAATTATTTATATTTATGATATTTCCATCTAAATATGTATTATAGAATATAGCTTACAATTATTTATATTTATGGTATAAATGTGTGTGTGTGTATATATATATATATATATATATATATATATATATATATATATATATATATATATTAGCTAATGCACTAATATATTATATACTATATTATAAGCAGCTAAGGCACTTAACTTTTGAATAATTATTAGCTAATAAAAGCTAAGTATAATATATCGAATATAGCTTTTATGATATTTCCATTTAATATGATATTTCCATATAATACTTAACTTTTGAAATACAGAGCAAGTGTGTATGGGAACACCGCTATGGCGCGGATGTGGCTGCAAATTTTCATCTCAAAGCTCGCAAGCGGTTGTCGCATTGTTTTGACCAGAAGCCTGGTTGGTTACTTCAGTATTTATGGGAGGATTTGCAAAGGCAATGGCTTAGAGCAGAGTTCTTAGAGAAGAGCAAAAAAGGAAAGAAAGCTCGTGCATCTGAGAAGGGAGGATCCTTGCACACTGGAGGTGTGATCAGCCTAGGGGCAATAAAGAGAAGAATGGTACGTAATTGCTTAATTTATTTTAATTTTCAAAGTATATCTATTCTGTTTCTTAACTAAAATTTATGAGTTTTCAGGAAAAGAAGTTGGGGCGTCCGATGAAGCAAGATGAGCTATTCAAGGAGACACATATTGTAAAGAAGAAGAAAAAGACGGATGAAAAAAGGTGGGTTGAGGGCCGAGCCTCGACTGTACATGTAAGTTTTCACTTTTCATTAAGTATTTTGATTTACTTTTATATAAATTTTGAAATACTAATTCAATGTAATTTTTCTTATAGGGTCGTTTCACAGCTGAAGTGGAGGAATTCATATGCAGTCAGCCACCTAATGAGTCGGGCGACCCAATCCAACCTACGGACGAGGATGCTGAAAGAATATGGACGCAGGCTGCTGGCGGTCCAAAATGGGGGAAGGTATACGGGCTTCCTACTAAGAAATTCCATTGCTATAAGTGTAGAATGCAAGGAATAGGGACTTCCTCGTAAGCCGAGCAACTTGATGGGGAGAGCCTCTCATCTATGCAGGAGACTGTGGCAAAGCTCACATCAGAGCTATAAGCCGCCAAAGAAAGAGAAAAGATTAGAGATACTCAGTACATTGGCATGCAAGAGCAGATCAAATCTTTCTTGACTTCTGGCAGTTTTCCAATTCCCCGGTCTCGTGAGTCATCGCTAGAGGCTCGCCTTCCCCGTGCTCGTTCCTCCCGTCCTCCCAGTTATCATTCTTCCCGTCCTAGACAACTACACATTTCTGCATACCGTCTTCGTGATGAAAGTTCATCAGACGGTGATGATAATGATGTACAAAACAATCCTTGACTTGTAATAACAATTAACTTAGTTTGGTTAACTTAATGTGTTAGTTCTATTGAACTTTATAGTTTGTTAGTTTTAATGTTGTTGTTGTTGTTGTTGTTCTTTGTTGTTGTTGTTGTTGTTGGCATAAAATGCCTGTTTAGGATTTTTGGTAAGCTGGCAGGTGGTGTAGCTGCCAAAACAGGTAGTTTTTGCCAAAAATATACCAAAAAAAGCGACCAATGTTGGTCGCTAGTTGGTCGCTTTTCCCTTAAAAAATAATAATTTTCTGGGCAATAACGACCAACTTTGGTCACCATTTAACCCAGATTTCTCAAAAGCAACCAACTTTGGTCACTATTCCGTTTAAAAAAAGCGACCAACTTTGGTCTCTTATTTTTTCAAAAATATCAAAAAAATTAATAATATAGCGACCAACTTTGGTCTCCATTTTTCAGATTTTAAAATATAATATTTTTTCTTTATAGACCATAGTTGGTCGCTTTTTTATGATTAATAATAAATTAAAAAAACGTAATTTACATTTGGAGACCAACTTTGGTCGCCAATATTATATTATTAAAATATTAAAGCGACCAAAGTTGGTCGCTATTTTCTTTACCCGGAATATTTGGTCCTTTTACCTTAGAGACCAAAGTTGGTCGCTAATTAGTGACCAACTTTGGTCCTAAGGTAAAGGGATCAGCTTAATATCAACCAGGCCTGTTTGATCGCTTTTTGATCGCTTTTTGACCAATAAGCGACCAACTTTGATCGCTTTTCGTGGTTGCTTTTTTCCGGATTTCTAGTAGTGAAGTTACTTTTGGCTTAAATTAATTGGATACTTCATGTTTAGAGCTCTTATGCATATTTGCTTTTATAACGCTTTTCGTTACATATTTTAAATAGTTATGGAATAAGTCATGTTGACATGCACTTATTGTTTGTTTGTATTGAAAGATCATGCCACACGTACATCCCATAATTTCACAACACCTTTTATAATTATTTGGAGTTGAAGGATCAAGGCACGTGAACGCGCATTTTGAATTTTGGATTTGTGCCAGCTTCCATTTAAACATATATGAACGTAAAAGCTCCATTATTAAGAGACTCCATAAAACCCATTAATTCCAAAGTCTAACTAATTAAATAAATCTATTTATAAACACTACGTAGGCCTAATTATTATATGCGGGATTATATATATGCGGGCCGTGTGGTTTAAACATATGCGGGTGCGACTGCGTTGCGGGCGGGTCAACATAAGAATAAATTTAGTTTTTTCGGGTGCGGTGCGGATGCGGGTTAAAAATTAAAATTTTCAAATAAAAACGATGTTTCACCTATCCATCACTAATATTCAACCAAGAGATGTTTGCTTTCCAGTTTTGGACTTATAATTCTGTTCTCCTACGAATTGGATCATTGCAGTCTCAAATTGATTTAGTTTTTTAAATTGATTCATAGTAGACGTTTATTCAGTTGATTGTAAATATGAATGCTTCTGCTAATTGCATCACCGGGAAGAAAAGCTTGTTTTATATTTTATTTACTGCTCCAAAGTCTCACTTTTAACTATGTAGTTAATGTCTTTTAAGCTAAGTTCGTGCATATGATCTCATTACATTGTACAATCTGAGTTATATATTAGAATGACATACTAATAGCATTTGGTACGATTTATAGTTATTCCCTAGTTATGGCTACTCAAAATATAACTTCCTTTGTTTGCCGCTGGATTCTGATGGAAACTTTTACATTAGCAATGACATATATAAACATAATTGAAAAGACAAAAATAAAAATAAGACAAATTGAAAAGAAAAAAAGAAGAAGAGGAAAATTTTGCGGGGCGGGTAACGCGTGTGTGAATGCGGGTAAAAAATGCAACGCATGACGGGACGGGTGTTGAAATTTTGCGGGTTAAGGTTGAACCCGCCCCGCACCCACACTGCCCGCACCTGCCCGCACCGTTTGCCATCTCTATATCACTGTAATGGCCTAAATCATTGCAACCTTCCAGTATCCCTCTCATATCCAAATCCATACGGTCCAATTGATAGCTTGGTTTCCACAGTTCATATGTTCTTATCTACTAACTAATATTTTAAGTCAATGTTTGAAATTCTTGTCCTTTGTTGTTGATAAAACAAGAGGTAAAATCTAAGGCATGATAAAGTATAGCATCTGGAACTTAAACTAAAGCATAGAGAACTGCATGAATAAAGCAGTGAATAATTTATTTGCACAAAAATCTTATTTCATTCGCACAAAAAGCGTGAAACCAACAAGGAAACATTTAGAAAGAAAGGAGATAAAGTGATAGACCTTTTATTGATGCAAACTTTTTTTACGCTTTATGCAAAAATTTCCAAGCATTGAATTACAGCGACACAGAACGTCGACCAAACTTGAAGATGGACAGAACCATAGACCAGAGCTCGATGACTTCGATTGGCCTCAACGAAATCGAAAGCTGGTTTCATTCGATTGGTTTTAACACTGTTTTTAGTGGTTTCGACCACTGAAACTGTGGTGTTTGGGCTAGGTTTCAATGAAGGAGCGAAGGCAGCTGACTTGATGGTTTAAAGGCTAAGGATTGAAGCTTTAAGACGATGTTTGGCTGGGCTTTTGAGCTGGTGTTGGAGGCTATTTTTGTGATGAAAATGGAGGTTTAAAGGTAGTGATGGGAAGTGGGTTTACTAGAGGAGGCGATGGAATTTTTCGAGTATTCCCACGGAGGCTAATGACCAGTTGTGGCGCTCTCTGCTTTTCTAGCTACTGGACCTATTGTTTCTCTTCTCTAGGTTTTTCCTAAATTGCCCTCTATCCGTTCTCTCTTTAGGTCTCAACGTTTTCTCTCTGTTGTTTTTGTGATGTGAGTGTAGTATTTATGGAGTGTGTGCTGATGAGGGAATTTTGATGGATCAGAAAGGGTACCAAAGAAGGGTGTGAGTTGTGTATTTGTCTTGTAATGGTGAGTGGAATTCATTCAATAAACTAAGTGCAAAGTGTATTTTTTGAACCTTGGAGTACAAGAATGGAATTGAAAAGTTTTTAGAAAAGAAAAAGAAAAACTAAAACAAATTAGTGCTGAAAAATATCCAGAAACGTGAGTCTTCAAATTGTGTCAAAAATGGAATCTTTCTTTGTTATGAAATCTCGCTTCTTGGACGAGTTAGCCAGATTTTGTTGGCTTTTCAATTTTTGTTTTGATTTCTTTTATATTATAATGATAAAATACTAACTACTCGCTATTTATATTAAGATATCTAAATCTAGAAATCAAACTAAACTAGATATTTTTTTTTAAAAGTTTTCTCTTAAAGGATAAACAAATGAACAAAATAAGATACTACTTCTACTAGGTCAAAAATAGCAAGGTAAAATTATTACATACTCAATATTTAATTATTTTGAAAGCCTCTAACTTAAAAATTTCACTAAACTAAATAAAATTATATTTTTTGGAGACTTTTCTTTCTCCGTAAAAAAAAAAAAAATTATACAAAAAAGGTGACTCTTTTTATCACTTCAAATTTTCTTAAGTAAAATCTATAAAGGGTCAATTAAATGCTAAAATATGTAGTTAAACTTAAAATATATTTACATACTAAAAAGTGGTGAGAAATTCAAATATGATGAGAATTTAGGTGCTCACAGTTCTTCTCATGGGGCTTCAACTGGCGCGACGCATAGGCGATCACTCTACAGTCATGCATCAACACACACCCAAAGCTAACGCGCGAAGCATCACAATAGATAGTATACATCCCTGATCCTGAGGGATGTACCAAAACTAGAGATGTCGTCAAAGCATTCTTGAGCTTCTGAATGCTCTCCTCACACTCGCCTGACCATCTAGATGGAGCGCTCTTCTGAGTCAACTTGGTCAATAGATCTGAAATAGATGAAAATCCCACTACAAAGAGACGATAGTAACCAATCAAACCTAGGAAACTCCTAATCTCTGTAGCGGTAGAAGGTCTGGCCAACTCTGCACTGCCTCAATCTTCTTTGATCCACGTTGATCCCATTTCTAGACACCACGTGACCCAAGAATGCCGTTGAGTTTAACCAAAACTCGCACTTGGAGAACTTTGCATACAACTTCTTCTTCCTCAATGTCTGAAGCATAATCCTCAAATGCCACTCGTGCTTCTCCCCACTACGAGAATATACCAAGTTATCATCAATTAATATAATGACAAAAGAATCCAAATAAGGCGGAAACACACTATTCATCAAATGTATGAAAGTAGTTCGAGAATTAGACAACCCAAAAGACAACACTAACAACTCATAATGCCCATAACGAGCCCTAAAAGTCGTCTTAGGGATGTCTGAATCCCTGATCTTCAACTGGTGATATCCTGATCTCAAGTCAATCTTTGAGAACACCCTAGTGCCTTGAAGTCGATTAAATAAATCATTAATGCGTGGCATTGGATACTTGTTCTTGATGGTAACCTTGTTCAACTGCCTGTAGTGAATAAACATCCTCATAGACCCATTTTTCTTCTTTACAAACAACACTGGCATAACCCAAGGAGAAACATTAGACCTAATGAAACCCTTATCCAACAACCCATGCAACTGCTTCTTCAATTCCTTCAACTCAGCTGGAGCCATACGATACAGAGGAATATAGATAGGCTGAGTGCCCGGTGCCAAATTATTATCAAAATCAATATCCTTATCGAGTGGTGCACCCGGTAGGTCTACAGGAAACACATCTGAAAACTCCCTTACTTTTGGAACTGACTCAACAGTAAGAGTATCAGCACTAACATCTCTGACAAAATCTAGATACGCCAGACATCCATTCTCAACCACCCGTTGAGTCTTCAAAAATGGGATCACTCTACTAGGAGTATGACCAAGAGAACCCCTCCATTTCAACCTTAGCAGCCACGACATAGCCAACATCACAGTCATAGTGTGGCAATCAAGAATAGCACGATATGAAAATAACCAATCCATACCCAAGATAATATCGAAGTCTACCACTTTAATAATAGCAAGTCTGCTCTCGTCTCATCACCACACATAGTGACCACATAGCATGTATAAACTCGATCTGTGATAATGGACTCCCCGACCTCTGTAGATACATAAACAGGGGTAACAAGTGAACCACGCGGCATATCCAGACAAGAAGCAAAGTATGACGACACATATGAATGAGTATAGCTAGGATTTAACAATACCGAAACATCTCTGTGGCAAACAGAAACAATACCTATAATAGTTGCATCAGAAGCGACGGCCCCGGTCCTCCTTGGAAACACATAGCTCTAGCCTGACGTCTAATAGATTGAGCTCCACCTTTAGGATGACCATGTCCTGGGTGACCTCCACCCCAAGCTAGTTGCGCGGGTGGTGTAGCAACCAGCACATAAATCATAGTTTGACCTCCTTGCTGCCCTGAACCTTTGTGATATCGGTGGTAGTATTTCCTGACGTACCCCAAGTCTCCATACTTTTAACAACTTCTGATCAGAAATGACTGTTGGGCTTGAGTTAGACCCCCTAAACAAGAATATCCACTAGAAGAACCCAGTATAAAGGAACTCTAAATAGCTGGATCACGATGAGAACTCGGTGCTAGAAGTGTACAAAATAAAGACTGCACAATAGCTCCTCTGTTGGGTGGTAGTTCATGATAAGCTGACCTGCTAGAGTGGCCTCTCCTAATTTGGCCTCTCCTCCAGATGAGGCACCACTGAAACCACATTAATGTTGGGACGTCTTGTCCCTACCTGCATCATCTCTCTAGTCTCACTGCAGATACACCCAATTCGATGCGCTATCTCCATAACCTGGTCAAAGAAAGTCCCAGTGTCTACCTCTTTAGCCATAGGAAGGAGAATATCGTGGTTAAGACTATCAATGAATCTCATCACTGTCTCCTCTTCAGAGGGAATCAAACCAGTAGCATAAAGGGACAACTCTGTAAAGCTCATCTCATAATTAGTAACTGACACCTGACCCTGCTGAAGGTGCTTAAACTGCGTCCTTAGCTCCTCTCTCCTGGTGCGTCGCACAAACTTATTCAAAAAGGCCCTAGAGAACTGAGCCCAAGTAAGAGGAGGTGATCCTGCTAGTTTGCCCAGCTTATAAACCTACCACCATCTCTTGGTTGGACCCTGCATCTGAAAGGTGGGAAAGCCAACACCACCGGAGTCAACTATCCCAAATTGCACAGAATCTCATAACAACAGTCCAAGAACTCCTGTCCATCCTCTGAAGGCGTATCACTGAAGTGAGGAGGAAACAACTTTGTGAACCTGTCAAGTCTCTTCAGCTCATCAGCTGACATCACGGGCCTAACTGATTCACTCAAATTACACCTTAATAATAGTGTAAGCGGTCGATGTCAAATATAATAACCCAACAAGGTTGGGGTCGAATCCCACATGGAATAGGTGTGAAACTATTGTCTAATTAATGTAATACTTGACTAAGTCATAATTCTATCAAGTACGTTAAATAGAATAAAGAAGTGTTGAATGTATAAGTAAACGAAAACTGAAAGCTAATTTTTGTAGTATGAATGTGAAAAATATGAATTTAAGAAACCAAGGTTGTGTCCACCTTAATGTAGTAGAATGTTCTTGATATTAATATTGAATACCTTTCTTGATATGCAATTGATGTTTAATTTACTATCCAATATTTCCCAATAATTGGATAGTGTATCCTCTCTACGATTCTCCCGAATACAAAAGAGTCATGCTTAAGAACAACCAATTAAACGCCAAATTAAAAGCTACTTATTCCTAAGCGATTTTATTAAACAAGGTTTAAAGCCTTGAGTCTTTGTTATTTATTTCTACCAAATTCTATCTCACTTTTCCAAGATAAAATAGAGTTAATTGGCGTTCGTTAATGTTTGCAACCACTAACGATTAATTTAAGAACAAGAAATAAATAAATATCAAGCTTCCTTCGAAATCAGATTCAATATCAAGATCTCAACAACATTCTACCCATCTAGGGTTCACAACCTCAGCGTTTGAGTCTAGCTACACATGCTGATAATTAAAGAACAATGAAGAGTAATTGATATCATCTTACAAAAATAGAAGGTATTTGATCCCCAAAAGCTTCTAAGAATTCAAAAATAATCAATTGCCGTACTTTGTACTCTAAATTCTGACAAGTCTCCCTTCACAAAACCCTATAAAACCTATTTATAGAGGCCCAAAACCCGAGGCAAATTTCAGTCTGATTTGCCCCTGTGGTAAAAATGCGGACTGCATTTCTGTCGCAGAACAGAAATGTGGACCGCAAATCATCATCGTCCGTCGCAAACTCCACCAGAAATTTTTTCTCTCATCGCGTTTTGATTTGTGGTTCGCATGTTGATTATTCGATCGCGATATGCAATCGCATTCTCCACTCTGATTTTCACCCAGAAATCTGTATGTGTTTGCGATTTCACCTTGTCATTTCGCGGACCGCATTCCTATTTTGCGGTCGCATTTGCGATCGCATTCCTGTCATGAAGATTGGCTTAGAGTTCTGTCTTTGTCTGCGATCTACTTGTGGATTATGCGATTCGCATTTTTTGTTTGCGATCGCATACTCGCATATGCGATGCTCTTACTTCTTTTCTTGTCTTCAGCTGGCTTTTTGAACTCTTTTCCGTACTTCTGGGTCCTTACACTCGATATACTGCAAATACACTAAAATTGCATAAGTATCATGATAATTTGCAAGTAAAACAAGTCAAACTTTAAGCAAGTAATATCAAAATGTGCCAAAATTACCCGGCACATCAACACCCCCAACTTAAACTCTTGCTTGTCCTCAAGCAACTAAAATAATACTATCCTAATCTAGACTCTACTTATCAAACATGAGACAATACTGACTATGGACGGTGTTTGTTGTTAGTATCTCTAGTATAACTCTTTGAGTACTGTACCCTCCTTGAATTATCAATATATTCAAAGACAACCAATCAATTAGTGAACTTTAATCCTCAACAAAGTAACTAAAGGCTACCTTCAGCTGAATACACTTATGCCTTACTCAAAGCTCAACTTACTATCAACCTAGCAATGTATGTGCCCTCACTGAAAAGAAAGTCCCACTCTCACAACATTTATCATAGCATTGCAAAGGGACTAAAGTGCAAGTACACTCACTCTCAGAACAAAATTTCAAGTGTCACCACATGCCATACCATAGGCTTGCCCTTATTTTAATTCGTCACCTAGTTATAAGAACCCTCGGTTGGAGATCACACAAGGACTTTGTAAGCTTGTAATGTCGGTTTAAGGAAGGGTAGGATATATTTAGATACTAGTGGCTTCTTCCTCCTTGAACACTAATTACATTCTTCTTTCTTTTAACCTTTGGTTTCTTTTCGACCCTATAGCCTTAATAGCGTTAAGTTCCCACATTGGACCCACTTTGTATACCTCTCTATTCTATTCCCAAGGTCCATTATTGCCAATACATACATACTATTTATGACAGCACAATTTTTTTTTCTTTTTCTTCTGTTTCTTTCCTCTTTTTTTTTTTTTTGGAGCTTTCATAAATTCACATGAGCACTTTGAGGTACGGGTTCCCACCTTCATTTCACAGCCTTGCCCATTTCTATGTTGACCCACACCCCCAACTTAAACTTTTAGCAATGTTCTCAATGTTCAAGGAGGAACGGGTTCAAAAGAGATCATGTTTTACGAATGGGACAAGTTTGTAATGCGGAGGCCAAGGAAAAGGCTACAAGGCTCAAATAGGGTACTAGTGATATTAATTATGCACAGGTAGGCTGAAAAGGCTAGAAAGGTTTCATAAATAATTAAAGAAAGCCTAAGATCATCTCTCTAACTCAGTGTACATATACTAGGCGTCGAAAAACCAACCGGGCAAGTTCTAGATGGCAGAAGTGAACACAAGAACTATCTAAACAAGGAGCTCACACACATTGGCACACACACTGTTCGGTTAACATAATTTACAGCTTTAGAGTTCACATTTTGTCACTCGAGGCTTTCCTCGTGTATACATACACGATTCTAAGTAGACCTAGAGTTACCGAGTGAGCCTCAAATTCACGTAATTGATTTGTTAACAAGGATCAAATCTTCACACAGATTTACATACTTAATATTCAACAAATTTACCATCCCGGTCAATATATCTCATATTCCTAGGCCCGCTTTTACTATTACACCCTTGAAAAAGAACCCGGTAGAAGAAAAACAAGGGGATTTTATTTAGGAACTTAATTACTCACTATTTAATTACAAAAACATATATACATAAATCATTAATCATTACTACTTAATGTAACAGTTATCAAATGTCACTAAACATGCCCGAAAAAAAAAATACATCAACTACACAAATACACAGATATAAGGCTACCACTCCCAACTTAAAACATGCATTGTCCCCAATGCATAAAAAGAAATATATAGTACAAGGGGCTCCCTGGGGGCGCAATTGCGCGAAGAGATGCGGTAGCCTAGGTCTCCTTTGGAGCTGTAGGAGAGGTGTGGGGCTGGTCTAGAGCAGGTGGTGAGGCTGCTGATTTGCTAGCTTCTCCCACTGGTGGCCGTGTGGCTGACGAGTCTGCTCTGGCAGCCACTTCTGCTAGCGATTGCTGAATGGCCTTTTCAATGTCAGCTTGCTCTTGTTCCTCCTCTAAATTTGGCACAGCAATTTCTTTGCCCTTTTTCTTAGGGGTTGCACCATCATCGAACTCTGAACTGGCCTCCTCTGATTCATCCCCTTCGAATTCTGATGATTGCTCCGATGTCTCGTCATCAGTAGGATCTACCTGTACTGTAGGAGCAGGAGGCTGAGATACTTTAGCAGACGAAGGTGCGATGTCCGCCATTAGTGTCGTGAAGTCCAGGCCCAAATCTGGTGCAGCACTGTCAGCACCCTTGTCACCCATGTTAGGGAGGAGAGATGATATGTCGAATCCCAGATTTTTCATCTTCTGGAGGTCGGTCTTCATGGATTTTACTTCCTCCCGTAGTTGGGGTAAACCCCTCGCCTCACCTCGTTCAATCTGTTCAACCCTAGACTCAAGCTTGTTCAACCTATCTCAGAACACTAATTGTTGTTGTTGGAGAGCGGTAACTGACATTTGCATCGGAATCAGGGCCTGTTTAATCAGGTGGGGCAATGTCTTCAAGAGTTGGTCTACCTTAGAATTTGCGTGATGTGCAATTAGACCGAGTCTTGAAATGGTTGGCAAGTGTGAGGCAGATGGACCAGTGGTAGATGGGGGTGCAGTTTCTTCAGCAGCAGTGGAGGTGTCAGGACCTTGGGGAGACAGGAGATTCTGAGAGTCAATGTCCTCAATTGGGGTCACTGGTGGGGCAACCGAATCACTTATACGAGTGATATCAATATCTCTCGTAGACCTACTGAGTTTGTCTTGTTGTGGTAAGAAAGGAACATTCACCTCTTGGCAGAGGGTTGTGATCAAACTCGGGAAGGGAAGTGATGTGGCCCGCTGCGTAGCCCGGATGCCAATTTCCTGGAAGATAAGACTCCCCACATCAATTTTAATACCCGTCATAATACACGCAATGAGAAGTACCTTCTCAATGCTGATATCTTTTTCATTCCTGGAAGGTATTAAATGGGAGGTGACGAAGTTGAGCCAATATTTGCCCTCCCTCGTGAGGTCTTCTTTGTAAATTTTCTTTCCAGGGTTGATCCAGGCAGGAGTCCCCTTAGCAATTATGGATGCTATCTATCCACGTTCGTTCTCTCTGTTGGAGTACTTTGCATCGTACTTAGCTGTGCCTGATTCCCAGTCGGGGAAGTAGAGTTCATTGATATGCTCGCTGTCACAAAACACAGCCTTACCTCGAACGTGGACGATGCCGGTGAATATTCTGTTACGTCTATGATGCCCTGTTCGTGAAGCTCCGTAAGACACATAGAATTCTCGGACCATTGACTCATTATATTCCTTGGGGTCCGTAGTGAAGTACTCCCATTTTCTCGTTTTGATGTTTTCGAGAATATGAGGGTACTGGTCCTGTAGCCCCTTCAAGCTTAACTTTTTCTCCCCCAAGATCCTTCTCTTTGTGAGCCCTTCCCTGAACAAGGATCTTGACCCTTTAATCCCAAATCGAAGCTGAAGGTCATCACCTCGTTTCCTTCGGGCCTCAGCCACTAAATCAACTTCCGGTACGCAGTCCTCCTCATCAGACTGGGAGGTGTTAGGTACAGTTGATTCCACTCTTGCCCGTTTGGGTTGTGCTGAGGTAGAATCGGATGATGGCCTTCTCTTTGCGGAGTGCTTTTTGGCTGCCATATCTGCATAAGTGGGAGATGTAAGTGACATTATCATCATTTGAGAAAAGAAAAATAGGAAAAATGACCAAAGAGTTACAGAAATGCGGCGTGGTTTGCGGTCGCATAACCACTATGCGAACCGCAAACACGTCGCATTCTTCTGTGTGACAGGTAGAGGGCATTCTGCGGTGGATTCTGCGAATCGCATAAACACTATGCGAATCGCAAATCCATCGCAGATTGTTGTCGAGCATAAGCCTGTTGGATACACACAAATGCGATCGCATACTGATCGCAAAGCGAGATATGCGATCGCATATTCACCGCAGAGTTCACCAGTGCTAACCAAATGGTCTGGCTGTGTTTGCGGTGGCTGTGCGGTCCGCATATCGATTATGCAATCGCAGAATCACCGCATATGTTGTCTTCCTCAGATACCTAGGGTTTAGGGATGCGGTCAAAGTGCGGTCCACATTTTGATTTTGTGGACTGCAAATACCTTAAAGTATACAAGTATGTTCATCCCTCAAGCAAGAAAACCCTAGATTTCTATCTTCCATCCCAAAGCATCGAAAAACTTTAATGAAACATTAATCCTAATCTTGCAAAATAAAAATTTAACATGGAGCAAAGGATGAACGTACCTTGTGAAGAAGATTGTAGTTCTTAGGACAACTGTGAATCAACTCTTTGAGGTTTGGTGAACTTGCACTTTTACTTTTCCGATGATGTTCGTCGGAGATCTTTCTCTGTTGCCGTTTTCTCTTCTCTTTTTGTTTGTTTTTGTGTTTTTTTTATTATTATTTTTTTTATTTTTTTTATATATACTTAGATTGAAGGATTTAGAAAAGGAGGGAATGCGAACACGTACCTGGCAATTATGCGATGATTTAAGTTTCGCATAATGAAAATGCGAACCGCATAGTAGGAGTTTCCACCGCATTTATATCAGACTTTTGAGCTGAATTCTTTGTCTCTGTTTGCGGTGAGAATGCGGTTCGCATAACTTAAATGCGAACCGAACTGTTGAGCTTCGTCGCATTTATGCCAGATATATTTGCTCAAGTTTCTACTTCAGTTTGCGGCACAAATGCGGTTCGCATATCTTAAATACGATCGCATTTGTGCAACCTTTTTCACCTTGATGTTTTTCTGCAGTTTCAAACACTCCTCTTCAATTCCTGTATCCTTTCGTCACATTCCTGCATTCTAAAACCCTTCAAATAGCCCTAAGTACAAATGTGATATTGAATTCTAAATAAAAATACAACAAAAACAAAAACAAATGATACCACACATGGGTTGCCTCCCATGAAGCGCTTGATTTAACGTCGCGGCACGACGAGGCTAGGATGCTTGTGGAATCATTCTGTAGTTGGGTTTGCAAAAGGCAGTGACCAATCAGGTGTAACAATAATGGGTGCCGTGGTCAGCTTTGTCTTCAATTCCTCAAAAGCTGCGCGACATTTTTCATCAAAGACGAACTTTGCATCCTTCTAAAGGAGCTTGCACATTGGGTTTGCAATCTTTGAAAAGTCCTTAATGAATCGCCTGTAGAATCCAGCATGCCCTAAAAAACTACGGACACCTTTTACGGATGTGGGTGGAGGAAGCTTGGAGATGATCTCCATTTTAGCTTTGTCCACCTCTATGCCATGCCTTGAGATTTTATGTCCCAAAACAATACCTTCATCCACCATGAAGTGGCATTTCTCCCAATTTAGTACAAGGTTTGTCTCTTCGCACCGCTTTAGCACTTGTTTCAGATTCTTCAGGCATTGCTCAAAAGTTTCCCCGACTACCAAAAGATCATCCATAAAGACCTCAAGGAAATCCTCTACCATGTTAGAAAAGATAGACATCATACATCTTTGGAATGTGGCTGGAGCATTGCATAAGCCGAATGGCATTCGACTGAAAGAAAATGTTCCATACGGGCATGTGAACGTTTTCTTCTCCTGGTCCTCCAAAGCTATATTGATCTGATTATACCCGGAGTATCCGTCGAGGAAGCAATAGAAGGACTTTCCGGCTAGCCGATCAAGCATTTGATCAATAAAAGGCATAGGGAAGTGGTCCTTGCATGTGGCGCTATTGAGTTTTCTGTAATCCATGCATACCCGCCATCCGGTTACTGTCCTTGTAGGAATCAGCTCGTTCTTTTCATTCTTGACCACAGTCATGCCTCCCTTCTTTGGCACGCATTGCACCGGGCTCACCCATGAACTATCGGCAATACCAATTAGTGAAATGCTCTCATACTCGGTTGGTAACTTCATACCCTTACTAGCTTGGAAGGTAACTTATTCGTTGTTCACCCGGAACTTGATTTCATTACGCTCCGAATCCATAGGGGCTCTTCCAGTTGCTAAGAATGGTCTCCCCAATATAATAGGGATTTCCTTATCCACAGCACAATCAAGGATCACAAAATCAGCTGGAATATGAAATTTTCCAACTTTCACAATCACATCATCTACAATACCGACTGGTCTTTTGATTGAACGGTCAGCCATCTGCAACCTCATGCTCGTCGGCCTTGGCATTCCTAATCCAGCTTGTTTGTAGATGGCAAGTGGCATTAGATTGATGCTGGCCCCATTGTCACACAGTGCCTTAGCGAAGTCGCGCACTCCAATAGTGCACGGAATAGTAAATGCTCCCGGGTCCTCTTTCTTCTGGATTGGATTTGTAGCAACGATAGAGCTAACTCGGTGAGTCATATTCACCACCTCATTCTTGGTGGTTCTCTTCTTTGTGATCAGATCCTTTAGATACTTGGCAAACCCCGGCACTTCTTGGAAAGCCTCCAAGAATGGTATATTCACCGATAACTGCTTGAGAATGTCATAGAACTTCTCAAACTTGCTGTCGTCAACTCTTCTCGCAAGTCTCTAAGGGAAAGGAGGAGGGGGTCTAGGAATTGGCGGAAGAATGTTTGATGTTTCTTCTGCCTTGTCCTTCATCCCTTCTTGGGTTCATCTCGGTTTTGCACAACTTCTGGATTTTTGTTTACTTCAGCAACATTATGTTTTTCAACTTCAACCCCTTTTTGAAGTTCTTCCACATCAATTGCTTGCTCATCTCTTCCTTGCAATGTCTTACCACTCCTGGTAGTGATAGCCATAATATGGGAAGTTGGGCCACTTCCACTCCTCTTTTCATTTGAAATCGTATCACTAAGAAGTATTCCCTTCTGCTGTGGATATTGCTCACGAGAAAGATCTCTCATTTGCAATTCCAGCTTTTGAATCGCCGCAGTGTGAGAGCCAACCAATTCAGTCATGTTCTTCATGGAATTATCAGACTTTTCTTGGTTTTGTAATATTCTTTCAAGCATGCTCTCAAATTTAGACTCACTAGAGGATCCCTGATTCAAATACTGACCCTTTGGAGGAACATAAGGCTTGGAACTTCGATTTGAAAAATTATTATTGTTGTTCCAGTTTCCTTGGTTAGAGCCACTTTGGTCATTGCGCCATTGATGGTGACCTTGCCCTTGCGGGTTTGGTCTCCATTGATTCTGCGAGCCTTGACCTTGGTAATTCTTCCTTTGATACCCACCATGAGAATTACTAACATAATTTGCCTCTTCATAATCATCACTTTGCACCGGCTTCACATTCTCAACCATATGACTTTCTTCTTCTGATTTTCCGTGAAAAGCTTTGTCAGCACATTGACATTTGTAGCAAGTTTTGCAATTACTTGGTCTCGTTCTTGATTTTCCTTGATCAAGTTATTCATAGAAGGAGACCCAATTGCAATACCACCTGTTGTATCCTCGGAATGCCAAGCCTGATTGTGTTTTTCCATTTTATCTAAGATCTGAGTCACTCTAGCGAAGGTTTTATCCATGAAAGATCCAGCAGCAGCATTCTTCGCTATTGATTGGTTCATAGGGTCCAAACCCATGTAGAATTTTTCCAGCAAGATGGAATCAGGAAAGCCATGGTTTGGAGACCTCACCAAGTACAACTTGAAGCGATCCCACGCTTCATGTAATTGTTCACCAGGTAGTTGCTTAAAGAAGAATATCTTGTCTCTGAGCTCAGACTTCTTTCTTTGTGGAAACCACTTTGACAAGAATGCCCGGACAAGTTCAGGCCATGAACGTATGGAATTCGGAGGAAGATTTTGAAGCCATTTCCTTGCATCTCCAGCTAACGAATACTTAAAGCATCTCAGCCTTAAGGCATCGTCAGAGACATGGTTTTGCTTGTGCATCGCACAAACACCCAAGAAATTCCTGAGGTGCTGCGTTGGATCGTCATCAGTGGAGTTTCTGAAGAATCCCTCCGCTTTCAGCATCAGAATTAGTCCATGTTCCACCTTGAAAGTAGCACTATAGCCGAAGGTACTATAGCGTTTGTATCCTCGATATATTCTTCAATATCTGCCAAAGGATTTCCTTCCTGCTCTACCTCTACATCATCTTCATGGTCCGACATATCTCCCTGTCTACAACAACCAAAACAAACAGCGTTAATCAAGTAGAATTAGACGTAGAGTAAAGTATACACTAATTAGAAATTTCAAAATTGTATTCCCCGGCAACGGCACCAAAAATTTAATTCGCTCAAATTACACCTTAATAATAGTGTAAGCGGTCGATGTCAAATATAATAACCCAACAAGGTTGGGGTCGAATCCCACAAGGAATAGGTGTGAAACTATTGTCTAATTAATGTAATACTTGACTAAGTCGTAATTCTATCAAGTACGTCAAATAGAATAAAGAAGTGTTGAATGTATAAGCAAATGAAAACTGAAAACTAATTTTTATAGTATGAATGTGAAAAATATGAATTTAAGAAACCAAGGTTGTGTCCCCCTTAATGTAGTAGAATGTTCTTGATATTAATATTGAATACCTTTCTTGATATGCAATTGATGTTTAATTTATTATCCTTCCAATATTTCCCAATAATTGGATAGTGTATCCTCTCTACGATTCTCCCGAATACAAAAGAGTCATACTTAAGAACAACCAACTAAATGCCAAATTTAAAACCTACTTATTCCTAAGTGGTTTTATTAAACAAGGTTTAAAGGCTTGAGTCTTTGTTATTTATTTCTACCAAATTCTATCTCACTTTTCCAAGATAAAATAGAGTTAATTGGCGTTGGTTAATGTTTGCAACCACTAACGATTAATTTAAGAATAAGAAATAAATAAATATCAAGCTTCCTTCGAAATCAGATTCAATATCAAGATCTCAACAACATTCTATCCATCTAGGGTTCACAACCTCGGCATTTGAGTCTAGCTACACATGCTGATAATTAAAGAACAATGAAGAGTAATTGATATCAATTGCCGTACTTTGTACTCTAATCTCTGACAAGATGACTTTCACAAAACCCTATAAAACCTATTTATAGAGGCCCAAAACCCGAGGCAAATTTCGGTTTGATTTGCCCCTGTGGTAAAAATGCGGACCGCATTTCTGTCGCAGAACAGAAATGTGGACCGCAAATCATCATCGCCCGTCCCAATCTCCACCAGAAAATTTTGCTCTCATCGTGTTTTGATTCGCAGTTCGCATGTTGGTTATGCGATCGCGATATGCAATCGCATTCTCCACTCTGATTTTCACCCAGAAATCTGTTTGTGTTTGCGATTTCACCTTGTCATTTTGCGGACCGCATTCCTGTTTTGCGATCGCATTTGTGATCGCATTCTTGTCATGAAGATTGGCCTAGAGTTCTGTCTTTGTCTGCGATCTGCTTGTGGAATATGCGATTCGCATTTTCTGTTTGCAATCGCATACTCGCATATGCGATGCTCTTACTTCTTTTCTTGTCTTCAGCTGGCTTTTTGAACTCTTTTCCGTACTTCTGAGTCCTTACACTCGATATACTGCAAATACACTAAAATTACATAAGTATCATGATAATTTGCAAGTAAAACAAGTCAAACTTTAAGCAAGTAATATCAAAATGTGCCGAAATTACCCGGCACATCAATGATTTACTTACCTTTTGTGGATTATACCACTATTACTTGTGTAGATATGGTGTTACTTAGTATTTGCCCATTTTTTGCAAGTACCTGTCTCTAAATCAAAGGAGATCGGATTTACTCTCCAAGATTTGGATGATATTTCATCTGGATACGTTCATAGCAAGGCTATGAAGTTTTGATTCACCAAGATCTTCGGCCAATTTTTTATTCTAGTCAAACTAGGTTTACCTGGTTTCTTCTCCTAATCCGATTCTAAATTGATTTTTGCATGTTGTTCTTTCCTTCTTAATGTTTGATTGACTGTATTTTATTATTTATTTGTTGATTTTTTTACTATATAAACCCCTCCCCAATTTCTCTTTGGAGAGACTAGAATCACCTTAGAACGACTGTTATTCTCTCACTTTCACACCTTCTATACTATTTATGCTCTCTTGATTGTGCCCGACTGAAAGCCAAGGCCACTGGAATCTTCTCTATCAGCCTCCTTAATGCGAGCACTGCTCGGGGCTCACTAAAGTTCCTATAAACTCTGACGCACTAGGATATGGGGCTCTCACTGTTGTCTTTCTTTTGTTGTCACTGCCGATATTTTGAGTTACTCACTCTTTTGCTTGTTTATCTTCAAAATTGGTTAGCATTCTTGACCCTTGACAGCCTTGATTATTACTCCTCTACTTATTCATGTATGTGTATTCTGCGTACCAACACTATTTGCACTTTTAGAAAAGCATGGCCTAAGTTTATTTGTTATTTGTAAACTCCTAGTGTTGTATAGTTGTATGCTTTCTGTAATTCTATGCCTCAATGATGTTCTGCAGTTCCATTTTCTCTCGTATCGAACTTGATATGTTTCAACATGTGTAGTATACCTTCACTTTGTGTATCTGATTCAAATGGTTTCTGGCCTTCTTAGGTTTTGCCTGAGTGGCCATGCTCATGTTAACCTTAATACCGTGTCTTTTGCCTGTTATGCGTTCACATTCATGCCTTGGATTTCATGGATCTTTTTGTAGAAATTCCCTGCTCAGAATCTGCTTTAATGAATCTCTCCCTATTGAATCCTTTAGGTGTAATCTACTATTTTTTGCAAACTGATCCTTGACTCTCCTATGTTATAGCATTGTCTTAATATATAGCCAAGCATGTTTGTCTACGATTTGTAAGTATGATAATTGTCAATCCTCCACTCTTAGTATTGCTTCAAATATAAATACCAACGTGTAGTTTTTCTCTCATGTGGGGTCGACTGACATGAATCCTAATGTTTGCTTTTCCTGTTACCCTATAATTGACATGTTCTTTTACCTACTATGAGTTCTTTGGAATCTTTGTGCTATAGTTAATGTCCATTATGTTAAGTTTCATGATCAACTAAGTGATATGTTTGCCAAATTGTTCCCACTAGCATGTTGTTTGCAACAACATTCCCATTAGGTTCTCATGTTAAAACCTTCATATAAAGACTGTACTCTACCTGCTTCTTGTTCATGATTCTGTTGGACTATCATCTAAAGGTGTTTAGGTTGTTTCTAGATCATGCTTTAATTTGAAACTGTTTGAAATGGTTTACTGTCTTATGATGGTCAATCTTGTCACTATCAAACTCTATTTCTGCAATTACAAAGCATAAGCTTGCCTCATATGTGTCTTGTGTGCCTTTTCATTTAGCATGATCCTACTTATATGTCTTGGCTAGAGTTGTTTATGGTTACAACTCTAAGAACTAAGTGTTTAAGTTGTTCTACGAGTATTGTGTCACCTGCATAGCTAAATTTAGCATCCATTAGGGTAAGTAAGTTATTCATTAGGCCTGGAAATGGGTCATGTGTGTTATTGGTCCTAAGCACTTGATTCGGGCGCACTTTATTTGTCTTGTGAGCCTGTGGTTTGGGCCTGCTGTTTGTACGGGAAGTAAGACTAATGAAGGCCTGGGATATCCCTGGGTTACTTTTGTATTGGGCCTGTAATTGCTTTAGTGGGCTTGTATTCGTTTCAGTCTGTATTTTGTCATTTTCAAGTTTGTATTATTTCATTTTTGGGCCTGTAATAACTTGCAATAGCAAACAATTGGGGTGCTAGTGAAATTGGAGAAACAGGTAACGTATAGAGTCTGTGTGGTCTATTTGATATTTGGTTTGGCATGCCTTATATGTTATTTAATCTGATGTATTGTACACTAATAGATAGCATGCCTATAGGACTCACGCACAAACTTCATTTCACTTGTCAAAATATGATACACTTGATTCCATGTCAACTATTCAACGCACTTAGATAACATGCCTATAGGATATAATACACCTTTGCCTATCCAAATACCATGACTATAGGGTCTTAACTAATTAATCGATTGCTTTATGCTGTTATTCTATTGCTTCACTTAGATAGCATGATTATACGGATCAAGTGTTATAAAAATAAAGTTCAATTGTCAATTGTTAGGAATCCTGCCCATAGGATGTTTATTACCGCTCCTAATCTTGTGTTTTCAAATGACTTCACTGCCTATTTATGCGGCTGTTAGAGATCATGCCGATTGGGACTATCACTTGCCTAAGACGCATATCTATAAACCAGAATTATGGGATTGTTTTCACTACCTTATTACGCAAAAAAATTAGATAACATGTCTATAGGACTTGCAACGCTCTAATTTGCCTACACGATAGTCTAGAAATTACAGCACTGCCTATATAATACTGGAATCATATAGAAGTCATGTCTATAGGACATAGTCATTCTAATGCACCTTAATTCTGTCTACTGCCTAGCCAGAAATCTGTTTGCATGCTTTCCTGTTTATATGTGGAGGTTACTTGAGCCTTTTATTGAAATTATATGCAGTCCTATCTATTTTGACCGTCGCCTAGTTTTTATCATTTTGGACACTTGAATTGAGTCTAAAACTACCACATAGTAGGTCCAAAGCCTCCTGGACCATAGGCATGGGACGGGTAGTGCACGCATAGGGTACGATTTAGAATTTAATTAGAACGCCTTTAAGTAAATAACTTCGACATAGTAATTGGGTAGCAGGAGATGATAGTCTATGCTAACCTCTATCTTAAGGGACTTGCGAAGTATTACCTATGTTGCACGGGGTGATCCTTTAGGCTAAAAAATTTAGGACCCCCC
>MCJB01048095.1:104783-151218 GCA_002018475.1 Nicotiana obtusifolia
TTTGGGCCCCCCCCCCCCCTTTTTTTTTTTTTTTTATGTTATTCATTTTTAACATTGATCAGTTGAGTTTGTACCTATGCTGTTGTTAAGACTTGTACCGATTCTCCTATATTTTAATAAGACTCTACAACTTTTGAGTTTTCCTTATTTATTTGATCACCTAGCTTAACTATAGAATCCACATAGTCTAAAGTTCAGTCAGGACCCACAGTTGTGGACCTCGAAAAGTGCCTAACACCTTATCTTTGAAGCCCTTACCCGATTTGATGGCACAGACTAATTAAAACAGAGTTATTTGCAAATAGGTGCCGTAACGCACCTTAAACCATTAGGTGGCGACTCTTCTCCTTTTGTACCTCCATTAAAAGATTTGTCACACGTTGAAATCCGCTTTCGTGAGAAAAAGGGGTGCGAAAGTAAGTATCAAGCCTTACATCGGTAGAGTAGTGGCGAGGCCAGGTCAAAGACACCTACTAGACATAGAAACCTGTTCAAGATGTACATAAGCTAACAATAGAAACAAAATAATACGAATATAATATAGGTATGGTTTAATAACAGTAAATTGCAGAAAAATAATATAGTAAACCATCCCGACTACAACCCTCAAATTGGGGTGTCACAAAGTCATGAGCCACTAATGAAATCCTAATAACAAAATAACTATTACAATATCTTTGGCACAATTGTTTGAAGAAAGTGGAAACAACAAAATAAAAGAGATACGGGGCTGCGGACGTGAACAGCTACCTCCTAGTCTCCGAATCACCGCCCTGACAGTAGTAATCAATGCCTCGGAGCGGAACCGATAGCGCCTGAATCTGCACACATGGTGCAGGAGTAATGTGAGTACTTCCAACTCAGTGAGTAATACACATAAATAATGACTGAAAGTAAGAAAACACATAATGCACAAGGCAATCCATAATGAAGTAATGAAACATCAGTGAAATAGTAAACCTGTGTAAATTCAAGTAGAAACTCCTTTCAACAGGTAAAACATGTGCATCTTTCAAGTAAATAATGTGAAGTAAAGAAAACACTTTAAAACTGCCCCTCGGGCTCAGAGCCATCTAAAAACACGCCCTTCGGGCAATATTATTGAAAATAGTAAAATCTTTCAAACTCCGGTTACCAGTTGTCATTGTTACCAATTGTAACCTACAGTTGTCATTGTTACCAACTGTATTATCTCTGGTTACCGGTTTTCATTGTTACCAACCGTAACCTACAATTGTCATTGTTACCAACTGTATCATCTCCCCATCCCGGTTATCAGTTGTCATTGTTACCAACTGTAACCTACAGTTGTCATTGTTACCAACTGCAATTATCATAATGGGTACCCTGCGCTCACTGTGGGTGGTTCAGACTCCGGGAGGGGCTTCTTATGGCCCAAGCGCTATATCATATCTCGTGGAGGCGTGCCACTCGATCCATTTCAAAATCATTTGAAAACATCATTTAGTTTTCAAAACTGAGTTCAAATAATGATTCAAATCATTAACAAATACCCCCGAAAGGTTTACATAACCGGCATGAAGCCCAAATATGATTTCAGTAAACAGTGATAAATTACCACTGAAAGGTTCACATAACCGGCACGAAGCCCAAATCTTTATATTATCAAATCAGTTCCAATCAAATAGGTAGTAAAAATCATCAACCGGGACGGACCAAGTCACAATCCCCAGTAGTAAAAGACCCCACGCTCATCATCGAGCGTGTGCCTTACTTTAATATAGCACTACGATGTGCAATCCGGGGTTTCAAACTCTCAGAGCATCACTTACAATTTACTCACCTCAACCCGGCTAAATCCTTAGCCTGCGACGCCTTTGCCCTTTGAATTGGCCTCCACGTGCGTCGAATCTATTCAAATTCAGAATAATTACGTCACATTATACTATGGGGACAACGCCCAAGCGAAAATTATAACAATTACTAGGAAATCCCGAAATTAGCAAAGCCCGAGCCCCGGGTCCACTTCACAAAATTCAGAAATTATCACTCCAACTGGTTCCTTATCTCCTCACGAGTTCAACCATATAAAATTTGTCGAATTCCGACACCGGATCGACCTCTAACCCTCACACCTAAGCCTCAGGGTTTTCCACAATTTTCCCAACTTAAATCACCAATTAATTGCTAAAAATAGTTATAAACTGAGGTAATTCCTCCAAAATCGAGTTAGGAATACTTACCCCGATGTTTCTCTTGGAAACCCTCCAAGAATTGCTTCAAAACTTGTTTCAATCCGAGTTCTATGGCCCCAAGTATGTTTAAGATGACAAAAACTCTTCCTTTAAGAATTTGTCCATGAAAATCTCCTTTGAATATAGTTTTGAGGTTGATTTATGGTGATTCTATGGTGTTTGGAGGTGTTCCTCTTTGTGGGTAACGAAAATGGGTCTTATAAAACAAGATGGGCATTGGGTTCTACTTATATGTATCAAAAATCGGGTTAAAAAACCCCTGTCAGGTCGAAAATGCGATCCCCTATGCCAAAAATGCAGTCCGCATTTCACCTCTGCGGTTTGCATTTTTGGTCGCAATTATCGCCCCAAGTTCTGTCTCAGTTTGGGACATTCTGTGTCAAAATGCGGCCAAAATGCGGCCAAAATGCGGTCAGATCTGCGACATTTCAGCAGACTTTTCCCTCGACGCGAAAATAGGCATAACTTTCTCGTACGATGTCCGAATTGGACGATTCTATTTGCTATGGCTCCGAAATTTTGATACGGGTCTAATGCTTCAATCAAAACTGAATTTGGAGTTCATTTTCATAATATGATACCACTTATTCTTGAAGATACGACATCGGCACATTCTTGAAATGCCAAAGTTAAGCTCCATCAACCATCCGAAATCCATTCGAGACCCTCGGGACTTCAAACAAACACGCCAACATGTCCCATAACATTATTCAAACTTTCCCCAACCTTCAGAACGTTCAAATCAATATCATAACATCAAATTCGCATCGGATTCAAGCCTAAGGATCTCAAAATCTTCTAAATCGCTCTTTCGATCTAAACCCGACCGAACCACGTCCGAATGACCTGAAATTTCGCGCACAAGTCATAAATTACATATCGAAGCTACAGCAACTTTCGGAATTCCATTCCGACCCTCGGATCAAAATCTCGCCTATCAACTGGAAATCGCAAAAATTCTACTTCACCAATTCAAGCCTAATTCTACACGGAACCTCTAAAACTAATTCCGATCACACTCCTAAGTCATAAATCATCTCCCGAAACTAAGCGAATCATCGGAATTCACATCCGACCCTTCTAACTCATAAGTCAACATACAGTTGACTTTTACAACTTAAGCCTCCTTGAAAGAGACTAAGTGTCTCATTTCTTACCAATTTCACTCCGAATGCAACTTACTCAATTAAATTACCTAAAACACTGATAGCAAGGCATAATGATACAGATATTGGGGAAGACAGAGTAGTAACCCATGAGACGATTTACCGGGTCGTCACATTCTCCCCCTCTTAAACAAACGTTCGTCCTCGAACGGGTCAAGAGACATACCTGAAGTTCCAAATAGGTAAGGATATCTGCTCTGCATCTCCCGCTCTGTTTCCCAAGTAGCCTCTTCCACAGTCCGACCTTTCCATTGGACTTTCACCGAAGCTATCTCCTTGGACCTCAACTTCCGAACCTGACGATCCAAAATTGCCACTGGCTGCACCTCATAAGTCAAATTGTCATCCAACTGAATCGTGCTGAAGTCCAAAATATGAGACGGGTCACCAATATACTTTCGGAGCATAGAAACATGAAACACCGGGTGTACACTCGACAGACTGGGTGGCAAAGCAAGCTCATAAGACACCTCCCCAACTCGCCGAAGTACTTCAAACGGCCCAATGAACCGAGGACTCAATTTCTCTTTCTTCCCGAATCTCATAACACCTTTCATGGGTGAAACCTTCAGCAAGACCTTTTCTCCAACCATGTAAGACACATCTCGAACCTTTCTATCGACATAACTCTTTTGCCTTGACTGTGCTGTACGAAACTTCTCCTGAATTACCTTCACCTTTTCTAGAGCATCCTGAACAAAGTCAGTCCCCAATAACCTAGCTTCGCCGGGCTCAAACCAACCAACCGGAGATCTACACCGTCTCCCATACAGAGCCTCATTCGGGCCCATCTGAATACTTGACTGATAGTTGTTATTTTAAGCGAATTCTGCAAGAGGCAGAAACTCATCCCATGAATCTCTGAAATCAATAGCAGATGCACGAAACATGTCCTCCAGTATCTGAATGGTACGTTCGGACTGCCCATCCGTCTGAGGATGAAATGTTGTGCTTAATTCCACCTGAGTACCCAACTCCCTCTTCACGGCTTTCCAGAACTGCGAGGTGAATTGCGTACCTCTATCTGAAATGATAGAAACTGGAACACCATGCAGCCGAACAATCTCTCGGATATAAATCCTTGCCAACCGTTATGAAGAATAGGTGGTACACACAGGAATGAAGTGTGCGGACTTGGTCAGCCGATCCACAATCACCCAAATAGCATCGAACTTCTTCAAAGTCCGTGGGAGTCCCACAACAAAGTCCATTGTGATTCGTTCCCATTTCCACTCGGGAATAGCTATCTGCTGAAGCAAACCACCCGGTCTCTGATGTTCATATTTTACTTGCTGACAGTTGAGACATCGGGCTACGAAGCCCACAATATCCTTCTTCATTCTTCTTCGCCAATAATGTTGTTTCAAGTCCTGATACATCTTGGCGGCACCCGGATGGATGGAATACCGCGAGCTATGGGCCTCCTCCAGGATCAATTCCCGAAGCCCATCCACATTAGGTACACAAATCCGGCCCTGCATTCTCAACACTCCATCATCATCGATGGTCACATCTTTAGCATCATCATGCTGAACTATGTCCTTGAGAACAAGCAAATGGGGATCGTCATACTGACGCTCCCTGATGCGATCATATAGCGAAGACCGAGAAACCACGCAAACCAACACCTGGTTAGATTTCGAGATGTCTAACCTCACCAGCCAATTAGCCAAGGTTTGGACATCGACTGCGAGAGGTCTCTCTCCAACTGGAATGTATGCCAAACTCCCCATACTCACTGCCTTTCGGCTTAAAGCATCGGCCACCACATTGGCCTTTCCCGGATGGTATAGTATAGTAATATCGTAATCCTTGAGCAATTCTAACCATCTCCGCTGCCTCAAATTAAGATCTTTTTGCTTGAACAAACGTTGAAGGCTACGAAGATCAGTGAACACTTCACAAGATACGCCGTATAAGTAATGCCTCCAAATCTTTAAAGCATGAACTATGGCAGCTAGCTCCAAATCATGCACGGGATAGTTTTTCTCATGAGGCTTCAATTGACGAGAAGCATAAGCAATAACTCTACCCTCTTGCATTAGTACACAACGAATCCCAACTCTCGAGGCATCACAATAGACGGTATATGAACCTGAGGCTGATGGTAGAACCAATACTGGAGCTGTGGTTAGGGCTGTCTTGAGCTTTTGAAAGCTCTCCTCACACTTGTCCGACCATACAAATGGAATACCCTTCTGAGTCAATTTGGTCAAGGGCGATGCAATGGACGAGAAACCCTGAACAAACCGGCGATAATAGCCTGCCAACCCGAGAAAACTACGAATCTCGGTGACTGAGGACGGTCTAGGCCAACTCTGAACCGCCTCTATCTTCTTTGGATCAAATTGTATACCCTCGCTGGACACCACGTGCCCCAAGAAAGCCACTGAATTGAGCCAAAACTCACACTTGGAGAATTTTGCATTAAGCTTCTCCTCCCTCAATCTCTGCAACACAACTCGCAGATGTTCTGCGTGCTCTTCCTGGCTACGCGAGTACACCAGAATATCATCAATAAATACCACCTCGAACGAATCTAGATAAGGCCGAAATACATTGTTCATTAACTGCATGAACGCTGCTGGGGCATTGGTTAGCCCGAATGACATAACAAGAAACTCATAGTGGCCATATCTAGTCTGGAACGCAGTCTTAAGAATAGCTGCATCCCTGATCTTTAACTGGTGATATCCTGAACGGAGATCAATCTTAGAGAACACTCGTGCTCCCTGAAGCTGGTCAAATAAATCATCAATGCGAGGCAAGGGATATTTGTTCTTGATTGTTACTTTGTTCAATTGCCTATAATCGATGTACATTCTCATCGTGCCATCCTTCTTTTTCACAAATAGAACCGGTGCACCCCAAGGTGACACACTAGGGCGAATGAACCCTTTATCTAGGAGTTCCTGAAGTTGCTCCTTTAATTCTTTCAACTCTGCTGGTGCCATACGATACGGTGGAATAGAGATGGGCTGAGTGCCCGGCACCAGGTCAATACCGAAATCAATATCCCTGTCCGGCGGCATGCCCGGCAGGTCTCCAGGAAATACATCAGGAAAATCCCGCACAACTGGAACAGAATCGATGCTTGGAGTCTCAGCTCCAACATCCCTTACGAATGCTAGGTATGCAAGGCAACCCTTCCCAACCATACGTTGGGCTTTCAAATATGATATCACCCTACCGGGAATATAATCAGTCACGCCACGCCACTCGATCCGTGGCACACCCGGCATAGCCAAAGTATCTGTCTTAGCATGACAGTCTAAAATAGCACGACATGGAGATAACCAATCCATGCCCAAAATAACATCAAAATCTACCACGCTTAATAGCAACAGATCAACTCGGGTCTCCAGACCCCCAGTAGTTACTACACTCGACCGATACACACGGTCCACAATAACAGTGTCACCCATCGGGGTAGACACATGAACAGGTAGAGCAAGAAGCTCACGGGGCATACCCAAATAATGAGCAAAATATGAAGACACATATGAATAAGTGAAACCGGGATCAAACAATACAGAGGCATCTTTGTGGCAGACCGAAACAATACCTGTAATAACGGCATCAGAAGCACTGGCATCTGTCCTGCCTGGAATAGCATAAAATCGAGCCTGGTCACCGCCTGCTCGACCTCCCCCTCTAGGGCGACCCCTAGCTGCCTGACCACCGCCCCTAGCTGGCTGCGCGGGTGATAAAGTAACTGGAGCAGAAGTCGAGGGTTGACCCCTCTACTGGGACGATCTGGCACCACGACGAGGACATTTCCTCCACATGTGGCCCATCTCGCCACACTCATAACAGCTCACCGGTGCTCTAGCAGATGCACTCGCTCTAGACAGACCCTGGGCTGACGGAGAATGAGCTGGAAGGGCGCTAAGTGTTGACTGGCCCTGCTGCAACCCATGATAGCCACGACCTGCAGATGCCCCACTATACCCTGGGCTTACTGACTGAGCAGGACTGAATGAACGGCCTCTACCTTGCTGAAACTGGCCTCTCGAAGGAGTACCACTGAAATTACCCGATCCTCGAGGCCTCTTAGCCTCCCTCTCCTCTCGCCCCTGATGGCGAACCGTCTCAATCTCGCGAGCTATATCGACCACTTCCTCGAAAGTATCACCCAATACTCTCTCCCTGGTCATAAGAATACGAAGATGGTAGTTAAGGCCATCCACACACCTCCTGATCATTTCAAGATCAGTCGGAACCATCCAGACAGCATGTCGAGCCAATTTAGAAAATCTTGACTCATATTGCGACACAATCATATCCCCCTGTCGCAGCCATTCAAACTGTCTACGCAGCTCCTCTCTGCGGGACTGCGGCACATACTTCTCCAAGAAAAGAGTGGAGAACTGCTGCCAAGTAAGGGTCGCTGCATCAACCGGCCTATGTCTCTCATACGCCTCCCACCAATTAAAGGAAGCTCCCGTGAACTGAAATGTGGTAAATGCCACACCACTAGACTCAAGAATGTCGGCTGTCCGGAGCATTCGCTGACACTTGTCAAGAAAACCTTGGGCATCCTCGCCCTCAGCACCACTGAATGATGGAGGCTGGAGTCTGTCAAACCTCTCAAGACGACGCTGCTCGTCGTCCAGCATAACTGGTACTATGAATTCCTGAGCCGGTGCAACTAGCTGGGCTGGAGGTGCCCCCGGCATCTGTAGTCCCTGGACTACCTGCTCAGGTGTACGGGAAACTGGAGTCTGATTGCCTCCCCCGGCCTGAGAAGTAGTTGTAGCTGTAGTGGCTGAAACCGCATGAGCTAGGCCAGCGCAAACAGTTAAGATCTGAGCAAAGGTCTCCTGAAGACCTGGAATAGCTGCAGGTATAGCTGGTGCCTGAACTGGGGCTGCTGGAGCCTGTTCCTGAGCTGGGGCAGCTGGTGGATCGACAGATGCTGCCCTCTCTGCTCTGCCTCTACCACGACCACGACCGCGTCTACAGCCTCTGGTGGCCTCAGTGGGTGGTACTGGTGGTCGTCCACCTCGTCTGGCAGTTCGCGGCCTCACCATTTGTGGAAGAACAGGATAGCATAAATTTTAGTTCTCGGATCAACAAGCTCGCACGACAAGAGTTTTCAAGAATTTGGAGTTTTCCTAAAAAGGTTCTGCAGCCTCTCGAAGATAAGTACAGACGTCTCCGTACCGATCCGCAAGACTCTACTAAACCCGCTCATGACTCGTGAGACCTATGTAACCTAGGCTCCGAAACCAACCCTGTCACGACCCAAAATCCCAACCCGGTCCTGATGGCGCCCCTCATGAAGACAAGACCAGTCAATCCAAACTAACTTCATTTTTAATAGTTAAATAATACGAATATAATATAGGTATGGTTTAGTAACAGTAAATTGCGGAAAAAAAATATAGTAAACCATCCCGACTACAAACCTCGGATCGGGGTGTCACAAAGTCATGAGCCACTAATGAAATCCTATAACAAAATAACTATTACAATATCTTTGGCACAATTGTTTGAAGAAAGTGGAAACAACAAAATAAAAGAGATACGGGGCTGCGGACGTGAACAACTACCTCGTAGTCTCCGAATCACCGCCCTGACAGTAGTAATCAATGCCTCGGAGCGGAACCGATAGCGCCTGAATCTGCACACATGGTGCAGGGAGTAATGTGAGTACTTCCAACTCAGTGAGTAATATACATAAATAATGACTGAAAGTAAGAAAACACATAATGCACAAGGCAATCCATAATGAAGTAATGAAACATCAGTGAAATAGTAAACCAGTGTAAATTCAAGTAGAAACTCCTTTCAACAGGTAAAACATGTGCATCTTTCAAGTAAATAATGTGAAGTAAAGAAAACACTTTAAAACTGCCCCTCGGGCTCACAGCCATCTAAAAACACGCCCCTCGGGCAATATTACTGAAAATAGTAAAATCTTTCAAACTCCGGTTACCAGTTGTCATTCTTACCAACTGTAACCTATAGTTGTCATTGTTACCAACTGTATTATCTCTGGTTACCGGTTTTCATTGTTACCAACCGTAACCTACAATTGTCATTGTTGCCAACTGTATCATCTACCCATCCCCGGTTATCAGTTGTCATTGTTACCAACTGTAACCTACAGTTGTCATTGTTACCAACTGCAATTATCATAATGGGTACCCTGCGCTCACTGTGGGTGGTTCAGACTATGGGAGGGGCTTCTTATGGTCCAAGCGCTATATCATATCTCGTGGCGGCGTGCCACCCGATCCATTTCAAAATCATTTGAAAACATAATTTAGTTTTCAAAACTGAGTTCAAATAATGATTCAAATCATTAACAAATACCCTCGAAGGGTTTACATAACCGGCGTGAAGCCCAAATATGATTTCAGTAAACAGTGATAAATTATCCCTGAAGGGTTCACATAACCGGCACGAAGCCCAAATATGGCTGGAAGCCCAAATCTTTATATTATCAAATCAGTTCCAATCAAATAGGTAGTAAAAATCATCAATCGGGACGGACCAAGTCACAATCCCCAGTAGTAAACGACCCCACGCTCATCATCAAGCGTGTGCCTTACTTCAATATAGCACTACGATGTGCAATCCGGGGTTTCAAACTCTCAGAGCATCACTTAAAATCATTACTCACCTCAAACCGGCTAAATTCTTAGCCCGCGACGCCTTTGCCCTTTGAATTGGCCTCCACGTGCGTCGAATCTATTCAAATTCAGAAAAATTACGTCACATTATACAATGGGGACAAAGCCCAAGCGAAAATAATAACAATTAGTAGGAAATCCTGAAATTAGCAAAACCCGAGCCCCGGGCCCACTTCACAAAATTCAGAAATTATCAATCCAACGGGTTCCTTATCTCCTCACGAGTTCAACCATATAAAATTTGTCGAATGCCGACACCGCATCGACCTCTAACCCTCACACCTAAGCCTCAGGGTTTTCCACAATTTTCCCAACTTAAATCACCAATTAATTGCTAAAAATAGTGATAAACTGAGGTAATTCCTCCAAAATCGAGTTAGGAATACTTACCCCGATGTTTCTCTTGGAAACCCTCCAAGAATTGCTTCAAAACTTGTTTCAATCCGAGTTCTATGGCCCCAAGTATGTTTAAGATGACAAAAACTCTTCCTTTAAGAATTTGTCCATGAAAATCTCCTTTGAATATAGTTTTGAGGTTGATTTATGGTGATTCTATGGTGTTTGGAGGTGTTCCTCTTTGTGGGTAACGAAAATGGGTCTTATAGAACAAGATGGGCATTGGGTTCTACGTAAATGTATCAAAAATCGGGTTAAAAAACCCCTGTCAGGTCGAAAATGCGATCCCCTATGCCAAAAATGCGGTCCGCATTTCACCTCTATGGTTCGCATTTTTGGTCGCAACTCTCGCCCCAAGTTCTGTCTCAGTTTGCGACATTCTGTGTCAAAATGCGGCCAAAATGCGGTCAGATCTGCGACATTTCAGCAGACTTTTCCCTCGACGCGAAAATAGGCGTAACTTTCTCGTACGAAGTCCGAATTGGACGATTCTTTTTGCTATGGCTCCGAAATTTTGATACGGATCTAATGCTTCAATCAAAACTGAATTTGGAGTATATTTTCATAATATGATACCACTTATTCTTGAAGATACGACATCGGCACATTCTTGAAATGCCAAAGTTAAGCTCCATCAACCATCTGAAATCCATTCGAGACCCTGGTTACCGGTTTTCATTGTTACCAACTGTAACCTACAGTTGTCATTGTTACCAACTGTAATATCTCTGGTTACCGGTTATCATTGTTACCAACCGTAACCTACAGTTGTCATTGTTACCAACTGTATTATCTCTGGGTACGCTGCGCTCACTGAGGGTGTACAGACTCCGGGAGGGGCCCCTTACAGCCCAAGTGCTATATCAAGCCACCTCGTGGCATACATCTAGGCTCTTGGTCTCATATCAATCAATCCCCTCGGGCATAGTAAAACAGTAGTTCACAGCCCAAACATCATTTCAAATATTATGTAAATCTCAAAACTAAATCAAAAGTGGCTGAGTTGTACAACAGTGGAAAAAACATGACTGAGTTCAAGTAATAAGTACGAATAGGGAGGAAATAGTGATAAAAATCCCCGGAGGGTTCAAACAATTGGCACGAAGCCCAAATATGGCTATCAGCCCAAATATGGCAATCAGCCCAAAACATGATGATATCAAATAGGTTTCAATGAAATATGTAGTAAAAACCATCAATCGGGACGGACCAAGTCACAGTCCCAATAGTAAACGAACCCACGCTCATCATCGAGCGTGTGCCTCACTTCAATATAGCACTGCGATGTGCAAATCCGGGGTTTCAAACCCTCAGGACATCATTTACAATCACTACTTACCTCAAATCGGCTAAATCCTTAGCCCGCGATGCCTTTGCCCTTTGAATTGGCCTCCACGTGCGTCGAATCTATCCAAATTCAGAATAATTATGTCACAGTATGTTGAGGGAACAAAGCCCAAGCGAAAACAGACAAAAATACTAAGAAATCCCGAAATTAGCAACATCCGAACCTCGGGCCCAATTCTCGAAATTCAGTAATTTTCATCCCAGCGGGTTCCTTATCTCCCCACGAATTCAACCATACAAAATTTATCGAATTCCGACATCGGATCGACCTCCAAATCTTAAAATCTAACTCATGAGTTTTCCACAATTTTCCCAACTTAAATCACCGATTAATTGCTAAAAACAGTGATAGACTGAGGTAATTCCTCAAAAATTGAGTTAGGAACACTTACCCCGATGTTTCTCTTGGAATCCCTCCAAGAATTGCTTCAAAACTTGCTTCAATCCGAGCTCCCTAGCTCCAAATATGTTTAGAACGGTCAAATCCCCTTTTTTAAGAATTTACCCAAGAAAATCTCCTTTGGATATAGCTTTGAGGTTGATTTGCTGTGATTCTATGGTGTTTGGAGGTGTTCCTTTTCGTGGGTATCGAAAATGGGTTTTGTATGGCAAAATGGGCACTGAGTTCTATTTATAGAGTGGTCAGAAATCGAGTTAAAACACCCTTGTCCGGCCACATATGCGATCGCATACCTGTCGCATAACAGGTATGCGGTTCGCATATTTGACGTAGCCATCGCGAAGATAGTCCTAGCTTTCACCGCGAAATCAACACAAAGCGTGGTTTGCGGTTAGCATTTCATGTTTTGCAATCGCATTCTTGTCGCATTTCTGACGTAGATTTTTGTCCAAGTTTCTGTCTCAGTATGCGATCTCCACTGTCAAATATGCGGTTCGCATTTGAAGTTTGCGGTTCACATTCTGGCTGCATTTTGGTCGCGAATCTTGCCTAGATTTCTGCTTGTGTTTGCGACTTCACTATGAGATATGCGGTCCGCATTTGAGTTATGCAGTCCGCATTCTCACTTGGTTTTTCTGCAACTTTTCTTTTCCAACGATGGTTTGATCCGTTTAACCACCCAAAACTCACCCGAGGCCTCCGGAACATCAACTAAACATGCCAACATATCCCATAACTTTATTTAAACTTGTTCCAACCTTCGGAACGCTCAAATCAACATCACAACATCAAATTCGCATCGGATTCAAGCCTAAGGTTTTCAAAATCTTCTAAATCGCTCCTTTGATCTAAACCCAACCAAACCACGTCCTAATGGCCTGAAATTTTGCACACAGGTCATAAATCACATATCGAAGTTACAACAACTTTCAGAATTCCATTCCGACCCTCGGATAAAAAATCTCGCCTATCAACCATAAATCGCCAAGATTCTAACTTCACCAATTCAAGCCTAATTCTACACAGAACCTCCAAAAAAAATTCCGATTCCACTCCTAAGTCGTAAATCATCTCCCGAAACTAACCGAATCATCGGAATTCACATCCGAGCCTTCTAACTCATAAGTCAACATCCAATTGACTTTTACAATTTAAACCTTCTTAAAAGAGACTAATGGTCTCATTTATTACCGATTTCACTCCGAATGCACTTTACTCAACTTAATTACCTAAAACACTGATAACAAGGCATAATGATACAGGAATTGGGGAAGACGGAATGGTAACCCACAAGGCGATTTACCGGTTCGTCACAGCAATGCCTTTGCCCTTCGAATTGGCCTCCAAGCGCGTCGAATCTATCCAAAATCAGAACTAATACGTCACAATACGCTGAGGGAACAAAGCCCAAGCGAAACAATCAAAAAATATCAGGAAATTACGAAATTAGCAAAACCCGAGCCTCGGGCCCACTTCTCGAAGTTCAGAAATTTTCACATCAACGGGTTCCTTATCTCTCAACGAGTTCAACCATGCAAACATTATCGAATTCCGACATCATATTGACCTCCAAGTCTCTAATTCTAAACTTAAAGATTTTTCACAGATTTTCCAACTTAATTCACCAATTAAATACTAAATATAGAGATATACTGGAGTAATTTGACCAAAGTTGAGTTAACAACACTTATCCCGATGTTTCCCTTGAAAGTCTCCCAAAAATCGCCTCAAAATTAGCTTCAATCCGAGCTCTATAGCTCTAATTATGTTTAAGATGGCCAAAATCCCCTCTTTAAGAATTTGTCCAAGAAAGTCTCCGTTGGAAATAGTTTTGAGGTTGATTTTGCTGTGATTTAGGGTGTTTTGGAGGTGTTTCTCTTAGATGGTAACGATAGTGGGTTTTGCATGGACAATGGGTACTGGTTTCTTTTTATACAGGGTCAAAAATCGGAACAAAAACGCACCAGTCGGGTCAAGAATGTGACCGCATTTTGACGTTGATTTTTGCCCAGAAATCTATCTTGGTCTGCGATTTCAATGTACGATATGCGGTCCGTATTTTAGAAATGCAACCACATTTTAGACCGCATTTCTGACATGGATCTTGTTTAGAAATCTGTTTCGATCTGCGGTCTCAGTGTGGTGGATATGCGGTCCGCATTGTGAAAATGCGACCGCATTCTTGACGTCATTCTTTGCCCATAAATCTATCTGGGTCTGCGATCTGGGTGTGTGGTTGCGGCTCGCATACAGGGTTTGCGATACCATAGCTTGTTTTGCGATGCCTCTTTGTTCTCTTACAAAATTGTGAACTTTCTGGTTTTTCTGCAACTTTCCAAGGATAAAATAGTCCGTTTAACCACCCTAAACTCGCCCGAGGCCACTGGGACCTCAACCAATTATGCCAACATATCCCATAACATTATTCAAACTTGTTCCCACCTTAGGAACGCTCAAAACAACCCCTCAACACCAAACTCACGTCGGATTTAAGCCTAAGAATTTCGAAATCTTCTAAGTTACTCTTTTAATCAAAACCCGATCAACCCACGTCCGAATGACATGAAATTTCACACACACATCCCAAATGACATAACGAAGCATAATACGGTAGGAATGGGCCTGAAACGACATGGCCGGGTCGTCACACATATGCAATCACTTACACTTCTCTTTACTTATGTCATTCTACAACAATATTCACAATAAAGACAACGTGCTCATAACAATCCTGGCCTCAAAAACCAACTCAATGTCACAATGCATTCATGTCTTGAACACCGAACATCATAGAGAAGTCTAATAACGATACATATCCCTCATGAAACCATGTGTCCTTACAACAATAGCAAAGAGAGTAAGTTGAATCCACACATCCGAATCTCATGATCAAATATAGTTTAAGGACTCACTTGTATATAAAATAAAAATCTCTCACACTCACAAAGAAGTCACATGCATGCAATTGGTACCATAGGCTACCCTTAATATAAACCTTTACTAATATAAGCTTGCTCGATCTGAAATCAATTATGACTTTTTCATGGTTTTAAGTGATAGGTAGGATATATTTAGGAAAACCGGTTCGCCCTCCAAAGCACTTTAACACATCACATAATAAACTTTAAAGCATAGTTCCTCAATCCAACTTCAACATCACAAACAATATCACCCCAAAAAAACTTCCTCTTTCTTTAAGCACTATGTTTATTTGCACTCCACTAGCAAAAACAAGATATTTATTCATCTACATTTTTATCTCTTTTTTTTTTTACTCACTATTTTTTTTTTATTATTATTTTCGATAGTGGTGTATCCTTTTAAAAAACAAGTATACATTTTTTCCTTACATTAGTTACACTCAAAAGCCACCCAACATCTAGTCCCTTCTTACTTCTTTTAGCGCTCATTTCACTAATAAAGTGCTTTAAGAGGTAAAAGGATCAAAACAATGTCAATTAAGAACAAAAAGCGTATAGCCTTGTGGTTACCAAATAAAATCTATAGGCTAAGAGGTTAACTAGGGATAATTTTTATTTATGATAAGCAATAAGCTCAAAAGGATTAAAGAAAGCCTAAAATTATTTTTTAATCGAGCATCACCTAATATTTCACTTCAAGTCATATACTGGGCAAGTTCTAGGCACAAGTACAACACATGAACTACAAAAACCTCACAACATATGGCACATGACTCACTTTGGATGGTCTCATTCGGGCTCTCAAATTAATGCAAGTATTCACGAAACCACGAGATATTAAGCATAGAGCACAAAGTAAACACAAATCAAGAAAACAAGACATATGCGTCACAGGACATGCAATCCAAATATATAAAGGCATCATGCTCAAATTCAAACACATGGGGAAGTTATTACACATGCCAAAGCCTAAATATGCTATTATCAAACAAGTCAAAGGCTCCTAGGTTCATCATTCTTCCTCCATTTATTCCCTAAATATTAATCTACTCTAGAAAAAATACTACCCGGTTTAAACTACATCCCATGAAAAAGAACCGAGGTAGAAAAAAAATCACGGGGGATTATTACTATCTAAAAAAACAAAAAGATACTTATGTATTGTTATTTTTTTGATTTTTTTTGCTAGACTTTAATCCGTCAAGAAAACTGCTTAGGAGATTCATCGTCAGGAAACGTCCAATATTTATCAATTTTTTCATTTTTTTAATATTAAAATTAATCACCAAAAATACTACACTACTGTGAAAAACAAAAATACGAAACTGAAAAAATAAGAATTAACATATTAATATAATACTACTAATGATCTAAAGAAATTCTCCCATCCCATACTTAAAAGAGTGTAGTACCCTAATGCACAAATAAAGAAAAAATAACAATAGTGGACCAGAAACTCCCTGAACGGCCAGAGGCCGCAACGCTAGTAGCTCACAGGGTACTCAGACTTCTCTGAAGGATGGTCCTTTGTGCGGGTACCTCTCACTAGTTCCAACCCTCTGGCTCACTTTTGCACACTTCCTATGGCTTTGCTCCCTATGCTCAAAATCCTACAAAATAATATAGCACTAAACAAATAAAACAATAAGAAATAAAGAATCAAAACTAAAAGAAAGCAGTAAAGCTGGGTTGCCTCTCAACAAGCGCCTAATTTAACGTCGCGGCACGATGTGAACCACCTTTTGCCTCCACCGAACTTATGAATTGAGCCCCTAATTTGGCTTCAAGCTTTCTGTTATGCTCCCGGGACAGCGAGACAAATTTAATTGGGCAAGCAACCAATATCGCATTCTACACTTCTTGCCCTTCCGATGACGTATGTTATTCTGCCTCTCTGGCATGACGAATTCTAGAATGCAAGCCCCCTGTTCCTGGTCCATTCTCCTCCAATGGCTTTAATGACTCGATTTCCATGTCATCATCCAAACACAATGTTGAAAGATATATTGAATGAGGACCAATACGCCCTAACTCTAGAATTGTATTACTCTTTACATCCTCATATTTACAAGCACAAGAGTCTTCAAATAAAACATTGTCTACTTCTTCACATGGCTCTAGTGTACTTTTCTCAACATGATTGGCTCTCCACTTTTAGCTCCTTAATTTGGCGTATATGCTCCTTTTTCAGCTTCACTTGTCGGGCGTTAGATGCATCAACCTTTGCATTCAATTGAGCCTCTATGTCCTGAATAGCAATGCCAAATTTATCGATCTCTTGTCCCAGTTCAACTCTTCCTTCTATAAAGTATCTCATCTCATTTGTAATTTCCTCACGTTGAGCCTCGTCGTATATTTTCAATTTTTCAGCTTCTTCAACTATCCAAGTTTGGCTCAAAATCTCTTCTTTTTTAAAATTATCCTATTGCTGGAACTCACTCTCCTGACTCAATTCTTCCAGATTGGCCATCATTCCTGTGATAGCTGCCCTAATTCTTTTCATATCTCTTTTGAGTTCATTCTGCTACTATGCTACTTGCCTCAAAATATCCTTAATATATGCATCAACTTCCATATCCTGCACTTCATTGCCCTATCAAACTCAGAAAATAGTGTTAGAAAGATCATAATATGGGCTCAGAGAAGGAATAAAAGAATTATAACAACCATCCAATGACCACCTTGACCACCACATATATTACAAAAATTCCACTAGAAGAATTGAGATTGTGCACACAACTCGATCACGAAAATATTCTGAAAATTTTTCCACCAGTGGGGTCCTCCACAATATCGACAAGGATCATCAAAATAAGAATAACCATCATTCGAACGATTTTCATTCCAAATGCCATGTTAAAATAAATAAAAAAATACTAACTAAACTAAAAATATCAAAAAACTTGAATAGATAAAATATAAATGTCTAATCTAGAGAAATAGCTAACTCTAAGTGCCCGCCAATGGCGCCAAAAACTTGTTGCAGCCAAACGCACATGAAAGTGTACGTGGTCGTCAAGTAATAAAGTGACTAAAAGTCGGATGTCGAACCCATGAGGACTGATTAACTATTAACTTAATTAGACTATCCTAACTATCTAAACAAGAATTAAAACTACAAGTATTTGACTCTAAACTAATTAAAATAAAGGAAGAGTAGATTTTTATGTTATCAATGTTATGAAAACGATCTAGGGTTATGGGCTATCTAACATTCCTTTTGTATTCTTCAATTGAATTAACTAACTAATTCATCTAGTTCATTGGTTGAAGGGGTTAATAGTGCTCATAAGAATCTGTCGAGTTGTTACTAGCCTATTCAAGCTAACATAACGCCTATATATCTATGGAATTAGAACTAACAAGAACACATTTACAATTCCTGTACATCAACCAAGCAAGGCAATTAGGTATATATCTATCCTAACTGCGAATTTGTTCACCGATGCCCATGTTCAAGAACTTGCTCTACTCAATCCTATGTGCAACCTAGAATTTCCACTTTCGAGTTCAATTTTAAATTTGTGGATATTATTCTATTGCTAATCAAGCAATTGAATAATTAAGCGCAAGTTCGAATAAATAAACCAATATGATGAATAAAGAAAGCAAAACAATATCTGAATAATAATAGTCATCTAAGAACCACAACCCTAGAATGTGAAACTTAGCTCCACATAGACATTGTAGCCAAACAACAAATCGTACAATGAAACATAAAAATTATTAAGTTTGGTGTAATAAAGGATAATACCCCGCCTCCACGGCGGCTTAGTGCTCTCTCCCGATCAGACATTCCTCTCAAAAATGTTCTCCCCCCTCCAAAATAGGTTTAGAACCCCTTTTATACGAATTGGGAGTGAGTAGAATCGAAATAACCAAGTCCCAAATGAAACAGGACAAGTCCTGCATATAGCATCCAGGGCAGCTGTCACGACCTCGGTTTTCCCACCTCTGGGAGTCGTGATGGAGCCTACTAGTGAAAGCTAGGCAAGCCAATCAATCGGATTATTTACCCTTTAGCTATTTACGGGTTTATTACATCACAAGACATCAACTAGATAACAACAATTTAACAAGCCAAATAATAGATGCAAATCGTATACTTTACAAAAATGTTGCCAACAAACTATCCGCCACAGACTACCCAAGATTTTGGTGTCATAGTTTGACAGACGGTGTAAGAGTACTACAAACAGGGTTCTGAAGAAATAACAATGTACTGTTTTTGGACTACATAAAAGAAACAGATACAAGGAATAGATAGGAGACTCCAAGATCCGCGGACGCCTGCAGAACTACCTTGGGTCGCCTGAAAATCAGTGGCCGGAAGCTTCCTACTGTTCGAGGCCTGAAGTACTGGGATCTGCACAAAAGAGTGCAGAGTGTAGTATCAGCACAACAGACCCCACGTGTTGGTAAGTGCCTGGCCTAACCCCGGCGAGGTAGTGATGAGGCTAGGACCAGACTCCAGATAAACCTGTGCAGTTATAAGCATATATGTATCTACAGCAGAAGATAGAAATACATAAACAATTTAAACGGGGAAAGGAAAACATACATCGGAATAACAGAACAAATAAAGCAAAACGAATCATCAATGAATAAGAAAGAAAACCGCAATTCAGCCTTTAACACAATGAAATGTAAAACAATCCACCTTTACCTCCAGTAACCTCTTGTTGCAGGCGTGCAACCCGTTCCCACTTACAGTAACCTCTTGTGGCAGGCGTGCCACCCGCTCCCACATACATCACATCCCATGTCAGGCGTGCCACCCGCTCCCACTTATAGTAACCTCTTGTGGCAGGCGTGCCACCCGCTCCCACATATATTACATCTCGTGGTAGGCGTGCCACCCACTCACACTTACAATATATATACTGCGGTAGGCGTACCACCCGCTCCCACTTTCATAATATCGTGTGGCAGGCGTGCCACCCGCTCCCACTTACAGTATCTCATAATGAAATCAGAGATCATATTCAACGATTTGAAATAGTAGTCACACAACAACTATGCACAAACGACCCACGGCCATGCAGAACACCAACGTATAGATACTCGTCACCATGCCTATACGTTGTTCTCAACAAGGAGCAATTTAACAATTAAGACACGATTTCTAATCCCTCAAGCTAAGGTTAGAACAAACACTTACCTTGCTTTGCAATAAATTCCTAGACTTCCAACGATTCTTTAAGCCCAACCTTTTATGGGTGCTCGCGAACATTAGGTGGACACAATCGAGGCTAACAAGCTGCAACTTGGTAGGGTGCCTTAACTCAGCTGTAAATCTTGGCACAATTTTGCAGCAATTTGAGCCAGGTCTTGGGTTAGAGAGTGGGGTTTCTTGTAATTGATGTTGGGGTTTGAAGGGAGTGATTCCACGGTTCCCTTTCAGCTTAAATTGGGGCTATTTTCTGACGAGTTGCAGCTGATTCTTGGTGGGTTTAAATGGGAAGAGCTGGGTTGGTAATTGGAGGTTGATGACTATAATTTGGATATGTTTCCACATGTTTTGGGGCTGTTTCAAGGTGATTTTTGAGGTTGATTTGTTGGGGTTTGGGGGTGTTTTGGAGAGGTTTCTGAGGTAGTAACGAAATAAGTGGGTTTTTTCATGTTAGGGTTCCTGCTCCATATTTATAGTGGGTCAAAATTCGGAACAAAAATAAAACTTTCAAGTGTTAAGAATGCGATCGCATTCTCTTCGTAAACTCAACATAGGGTCCGCATTTGGACCACATTTCTGTCATGGCATTTGGCCCCAGAATCTGTCTCATTCTGCGATTTTGTTGTGAGATTTGCAGTCCGCATTTTTGAAATGCGACCGCATTTCTCACCGCATTTTTGACATAAAACATGTCTAGTTCCCTATTCCAATCTGCGATACAGGCGGTGTGATTTGCGGTCCCCATTCCTGAAATACGGTCCGTATTTCAGACAACATTTCTGGCATGAATCTTGCCCGGAAATCTGTCTAAGTATGCGATGCTCGTGTAAGATATGTGGTCCGCACGATAAAAATGCGACCGCATATCCTGCACTACTTACCTTTTCGAACTCTTTTCTTAATTATTAGCCTCTTATACCTCATACTCCGTAAGAATGTTAAGATTACATAATTACAAAGAGGGGTTTGCGCTTCAAACAAGCCAAATCTAAACAATTAGTATCATATGTGTTTCTACGACATTTCGGGTTGTTACATTCTCCCCCTCTAAGACAACCGTTCGTCCTCGAACGGATAGGATAAAGAAGTACCTGAGTCGGGGAAAAGATATGGATAACGGCTCCGCATATCGGACTCGGACTACTAGGTCGATGCCTCAGGAGGCAGACCTCTCCACTGAACACGAACAGAAGGAAAACACTTCGATCTTAGCTGACGGACTTGCCGGTCTAGAATGGCTACCGGTTCCTCCTCATAAGACAAGTCCTTGTCCAACTGAACGGTGTTGAAATCTAGCACGTGAGTTGGAGCGCCGTGATATTTCCGAAGCATGGACACATGATATAACTGGATGCACAGCTGATAAGCTTGGCGGCAATGCAAGCCTATAAGCCACCTCCCCCACTCGATCAAGAATTTCGAACGGACCAATGAACCTAGGGCTAAGCTTGCCCCTCTTCCCAAATCTCATCACGCCTTTCATGGGTGACACCCAGAGTAATACCCGCTCACCAACCATAAAAGACATATCTCGTGCCTTGCGATTTGCATAGCTCTTTTTCCTGGACTGAGTTGTACGAAGCCTTTCCCGAATGATTTTGACCTTGTTCAAGGCCTCCCGAACCAGATCTGTGCCTAACAAACCGAGCCTCTCCCAGCTCAAACCACCCAACCGGAGTTCGACACCGCCTACCATATAAAGCCTCATAAAGAGCCATCTGAATGCTCGACTAGTAGCTGTTATTGTAGGCGAACTCCGCTAATGGCAAAAACTGGTCCCATGAACCTCCAAAGTCAATAAAACAAGCTCGGAGCATATCCTCCAATATCTGAATAGTCTGCTCGGACTGTTCGTCCGTCTGAGGATGAAACGTTGTGCTTAATTCAACCTGGGTTCCCAACTCCCGCTGGACTGCCCTCCAAAATCGCGAAGTAAACTGCGTGCCCCGGTCCGAAATAATAGATACCAGCACACCATGAAGACGAACAATCTCCCGAATATAAATCTCGGCTAACCTCTAGGATGAATAGGAGGCCGCCATCCTGCTGACTTGGTCAGCCTATCAATAATGACCCAAATTGCGTCGAACTTCTTCTGGGTCTGCGGAAGTCTGACAACGAAATCCATACTAATCCGTTCCCATTTCCACTCGGGGAGTTCAATTCTCTAGAACAGTCCACCAGGTCGCTGATGTTCGCACTTAACCTGCTGGAAGTTCAAACACCGAGCCATGTACGCAACTATATCCTTCTTCATCCTACGCCACCAATAATGCTGTCGCAAATCCTGATACATCTTTACGGCGCCCGGATGAATAGAATATCTAGAGCTATGGGCCTCTTTCAAAATCAACTCCCGAAATCCCTCTACATTGGGCACACAAACTCGACCCTGTAATCCCAAAATCCCATCGTCACCTAAGGTAACCTGCTTGGCACCTCCTCGTTGCACCGTGTCCCTAAGGACACACAAATAGGGATCATCAAACTGTGGATCACGTATTCGTTCCAACAACGAGGAATGAGCGACCGTGTAAGCTAATACCCGATTTGGCTCAGAAATATCCAATCTCACAAATCGATTGGCCAAAGTCTGAATGTCCAAGGCAAGTGGTCTTTCACAGACCGGAATATAAGCAAGACTGCCCATACTGGCCGACTTTCTACTCAAAGCATCGGCCACCACATTGGCCTTTCATAGGTGATATAAGATGGTGACATCATAGTCCTTTAACAACTCCAACCACCTTCTCTGTCTCAAATTCAGCTCCTTTTGCTTGAACAAATACTGAAGACTCTTATGATCCGTGAACACCTCACACGACACGCCATATAAGTATTGCCTCCAAATCTTCAAGGCGTGAATTATGGCTGCTAGTTCCAAATCATGCACCGGATAGTTCTTCTCATGAATCTTCAACTGCCTCGAAGCATAGGCAATGACCTTGCCCTCTTGCATTAACACTGCACCAAGCCCAATACGAGAGGCATCACAATAAACTGTGTAAGGTCCTGGGCCTGTGGGCGAAACTAACACCGGTGCCGTGGTCAGAGTTGTCTTGAGCTTCTGAAAGCTCGCCTCACACTCATCCGACCACCTGAACTGGGCTTCTTTCTGGGTTAACTTGGTCATCGGGGCTATAATAGATGAAAACCCCTCCACGAACCGACGGTAGTAGCCTGCCAGTCCCAAGAAACTCCGGATCTCTATAACTGACGCCGGCCTAGGCCAGTTCTTGACTGCCTCAATCTTTTTCGGATCAACCTGAATACCCTCTGCTGATACAATATGACCCAGAAATGTAACCGAACTCAACCAGAACTCACACTTCGAGAACTTAGCATACAGCCGACCATCCCTCAGAGTCTGAAGAACCACTCTGAAGTGCTGCTCGTGCTCCTCCTGGCTGCGGGAATATACTAGAATGTCGTCGATGAAGACTATCACAAACGAGTCCAAATAAGGTCTATACACTCTGTTCATGAAATCCATAAAAGCTGTTGGGCATTTGTCAACCCAAAGGACATAACTAAGAATTCATAATGCCCGTACCAAGTACGGAAAGCTGTCTTAGGGACATCAGATGCCCTAATCTTCAACTGATGGTAGTCAGACCTCAAATCAATCTTTGAAAATACCCTGGCACCCTGGAGCTGATCAAACAAATCATCGATGCTTGGCAAAGGGTACTTACTTTTGATTGTAACCTTGTTCAATTGTCGGTAATCGATGCACATTCTCATTGACCCGTCCTTCTTTTTAACAAACAACACCGGCGCACCCCAAGGTGAAACACTGGGCCTAATGAAACCCTTCTCGAGCAAGTCTTGCAACTGCTCTTTTAATTCTTTTAACTCTGGCGGGGCCATGCTGTACGGCGGGATAGAAATGGGTTGAGTGCCCGGAGCCACATCAATGCAAAAATCAATATCCCTGTCGGGTGGCATCCCCGGCAGGTCGGATGGGAAAACCTCGGGAAACTCGCGAACCACGGGCATAGACTCAATAGAGAGGGCCTCAGTACTGGAATCACGAACATGAGCCAAATAAGCCAAACACCCCTTCTCGACCACACGTCGAGCCTTTACATAAGAGATAATGCTACGGGTGGAATGACCAGGAGTCCCTTTCCACTCCAAACGGGGCATACCCGGTAAGGCTAAGGTCACAGGCTTGGCATGGCAGTCCAGGATGGCGTGGTAAGGTGATAACCAGTCCATCCCCAATATGACATCAAAATCAATCATGTCTAAAAGCAATAAGTCCACACGGGTCTCAAGACCCCCAATCGCTACAACACAGGAATGATGGACTCGATCTACCATAATGGGATCACTCACCGAGGTAGACACATAAACAGGAACACTCAATGAGTCACTAGGAATGGCCAGATATGGTGCAAAATAAGAGGAGACATACGAGTAGGTAGACCCTGGATCAAATAATACCGAAGCATCGTTATCAGAGACTAGAACCGTAACTGTAATCACTGCATCTGAAGCCTCTGCCTCAGGCCGGGCTGGGAAAGCATAACATCGGGGCTNTGCCGATACAATATGACCCAGAAATGTAACCGAACTCAACCAGAATTCACACATTGAAAACTTAGCATACAACCGACTATCCCTCAGCGTCTGAAGAACCACTCTAAGGTGCTGCTCGTGCTTCTCCTGGCTACGGGAATATACTAGAATGTCGTCGATGAAGACTATCACGAACGAATCCAGATAAAGTCTGAACACTCGGTTCATCAAATCCATAAAAGTTGCTGGGGCATTTGTCAACCCGAAGGACATGACCAAGAATTCATAATGCCCGTACCGAGTACGGAAAGCTGTCTTAGGGACATCAGATGCACTAATCTTCAACTGATGGTAGCCAGACCTCAAATCAATCTTTGAAAATACCCTGGCTTCCTGGAGCTGATCAAACAAATCATCGATCCTCGGCAATGGGTACTTATTTTTGATTGTAACCTTGTTCAATTGTTGGTAATCGATGCACATTCTCATTGACCCGTCCTTCTTTTTAACAAATAACACGGGCGCACCCCAAGGTGAAACACTTGGTCTAATGAAACCCTTCTCGAGCAGGTCTTCCAACTGCTCTTTCAATTCTTTTAACTCTTACGGGGCCATGCGTTACGACGGAATAGAAATGGGTTGAGTGCCCGGAGCCACATCAATGCAAAAGTCAATATCCCTGTCTGGTGGCATCCCCGGCAGGTCAGATGGGAAAACCTCGGGAAACTCACGAACCACCGGCACAGACTCAATAGAGAGGACCTCAGCACTGGAATCACGAACATGAGCTAGATAAGCCAAACACCCCTTCTCGATCATACGTTGAGCCTTTACATAAGAGATAATGCTACGGGTGGAATGACCAGGAGTCCCTTTCCACTCCAAACGGGGCATACCCGGTAAGGCTAAGGTCACAGGCTTGGCATGGCAGTCCAGGATGGCGTGGTAAGGTGATAACCAGTCCATCCCCAATATGACATCAAAATCAATCATGTCTAAAAGCAATAAGTCCACACGGGTCTCAAGACCCCCAATCGCTACAACACAGGAATGATGGACTCGATCTACCATAATGGGATCACTCACCGAGGTAGACACATAAACAGGAACACTCAATGAGTCACTAGGAATGGCCAGATATGGTGCAAAATAAGAGGAGACATACGAGTAGGTAGACCCTGGATCAAATAATACCGAAGCATCGTTATCATAGACCAGAACCGTAACTGTAATCACTGCATCTGAAGCCTCTGCCTCAGGCCGGGCTGGGAAAGCATAACATCGGGGCTGAGCCCCACCATCCTGAGCCACGTCTATAGGACAGCCTACTGCTGGCTATCCCCCACCTCTGCCGACCTGAGTTCCACCTCCAGTACCCCTACCTCTACCTCTAGCACCTCTACCCCCACCTCTCGCTAGCTGGGCGGGTTGCGGAACATCTGGTGCTTGTGTCATAACACGGGAATCCTGGTGTGGAGAGTTTCTTAAAGCAGGACGGCAATACCTAGCAATGTGCTTCGTGTCGCCACACATATAACAAGCCCTAGGCTGCCGACTCTGGAAACTCTGTAGCGGTTGTGCACTGATAGACTGCTGATCAGAATACTGCGTCTGAGAACCGCGGTTACCTGAAGCACTGTGAGAAACCTGGAGAGCTGACTGAAAGGGCCTAGGAGGATGGCCTCTACCGTATGAATCTCTGCTTCCAGACGAAGTACCAATGAACCTTCCTGAATGACGGGGCCTCTTATCTGACCCATGACCACCTCCATGCGACAGAACCATCTCGACTCTGCGGGCCACATTGACCGCCTCCTGGAAGGAAATCTCACTACTAGTCTCCTAGCCATCTGAAGGCGAATCGGCTGAATGAGACAGTCAATAAATCTCCTCACCCTCTCCCTCTCTGTAGGAAGTATGATGAGAGCATGTCGAGCCAAGTCGATGAACCTGGACTCATACTGGGTAACTGTCATGGATCCCTGTTGAAGGCGCTCAAACTGCCTCCGATAAGCCTCTCTCTGAGTGACGGGGAGAAACTTCTCCATAAACAACTCTGTAACTGCTCCCAAGTCAAAGATGGCAGACCGGCTGGTCTAGTCAAGCGAAAATCCCTCCACAAAGTCTTGGCAGATCCAGACAGGCGAAATGCCGCAAAGTCTACCCCGTTGGTCTCAACAATGCCCATGTTCCTGAGGACCTCGTGGCAGTTGTATAGGAAGTCCTGGGGATCCTCCGAAGAAGCACCGCTGAAGGTAGTAGTGAAGAGCTTGGTGAACCTATCCAGTCTCCACAAAGCATCGGCGGACATGGCCGCCCCATTGCCTGCCTGAGCTACTGTTCCCGGCTGAATTATCATTACTGGCTGAACTGCTGGGACCTGAGCCTGGGGATCTACTTGCTCCGGAGTACTTATAGCAGGTGTCTGAGCCCCCTCTCCAGCCTGAGGAGTGGCTGGTGCTGCCGGAAGTAAGCCCGCTCGAGTGACATTCTCCATGAGGCCCACCAACCGGACCAAACCATCCAAAAGAACTGGGGTGGCAATAAACCCCTCGGCGACCTGAGCTGGGCCCACCGGAGCTGCTGCGGTCGGAACCTCCTCTTCAAGATCAATCCGGGGTTCCGCCACTGGTCCTACTGCAGGAGGCTGAATCCTGCCCCTGCCTCGACACCGAGCACGACCTCGGCCTCGCCCTCTGCCCCGCGTGGGAGCTGTCCGCATGGGAGTTGTTGCTGGGGGCTCGAGCTGCGGAACAGTAGATGAGGAAGCGCGTGTTCTCGCCATCTGCGAAAGAACAGAGTAGGAATTCAATTAGCATTTGAGAGGCAAATCGCACGACAAGAATGAAACAATGTGAAATTTTTCCTAACTCTGTAGCCTCTGGGGGATAAATACAGACGTCTCCGCACCAATCCCTCAGACTCTACCGAGTTTCTCTGTGAACTGTGAGGCCTATGTAAACCTAGGGCTCTGATACCAAACGGTCACGACCCCCGTTTTCCCAGCTCTGGGAGTCGTGATAGCGCCTACTAGTGAAAGCTAGGCAAGCCAAATCAATCGGATTATTTACCCTTTTGCTATTTACGGATTTATTACATCACAAGACATCAACTAGATAACAACGACTTAACAAGCCAAATAGATGCAAATCGTATACTTTACAAAAATGTTGCCAACAAACTATCCGCCACAGACTACCCAAGATTTTGGTGTCACAGTTTAACAGACGATGTAAGAGTACTACAAACAGGGTTCTTAAGAAATAACAACATACTGTTTCTGGGCTACATAAAAGAAACAGATATAAGGAATGGACAGGAGACTCCAAGATCCGCGGACGTCCTCAGAACTACCTTGGGTCGCCTGAAAATCAGAGGCCGGAAGCTTCATACTGTTTGAGGCCTACAGTACTGGGATATGCACAAAAGAGTGCAGAGTTTAGTATCAGCACAACTGACCCCATGTGCCGGTAAGTGCCTAGCCTAACCCCCGCGAGGTAGTGACGAGGCTAGGACCAGACTCCAGATAAACCTGTGCAGTTATAAGCATATATGTATATACAGCAGAAGATAGAAATACATAAACAATTTAAACGGGGAAAGGAAAACATACATCGGAATAGCAGAACAAATAAAGCGAAACGAATCATCAATGAATAAGAAAGAAAACTGCAATTCAGCTTTTAACACAATGAAATGTAATACAATCCACCTTCACCTCAGTAACCTCTTGTTGCAGGCGTGCAACCCGTTCCCACTTACAGTAACCTCTTGTGGCAGGCGTGCCACCCGCTCCCACATACATCACATCCCGTGGCAGGCGTGCCACCCGCTCCCACATACATCACATCCCGTGGCAGGCGTGCCACCCGCTCCCACTTGCAGTAACCTCTTGTGGCAGGCGTGCCACCAGCTCCCACATACAATATATACTGTGGTAGGCGTACCACCCGCTCGCACTTTCATAATATCTCATGGCAGGCGTGCCACCCGCTCCCACTTACAATTTATACTGTGTTAGGCATACCACCCGCTCCCACTTTCATGATATCTCGTGGCAGGCGTGCCACCCGCTCCCACTTACAATATATACTGTGGTAGGCGTACCACCCGCTCCCACTTTCATCATCATAACAATCACAAGAAGTCCCGGCAAGGGATCAAATCAACATAACAACTTCCCAGCAATGGAACAAATAACAGCAACACAATCATCCTGGCTAGGGGGAAATTCAGCTATAACCAAACCAAACATGACTTCTATTTAGCTCAATCAATGTCAGTATTCAATTACGGTCAAGATCCTACAACTAACCTCCCAACCCAATTATCATTTCGTCGACTCTAGACACGACTTTACTAATGTGACATTGGACCCCTTTAAACTTCTAACGGACTCCTAACACACTACCCACAATTTTGACACTAGATCTCTTCGACTCCTCACAATTCTTACACAACTAATCTAGTTGACCATCAACTTTATGCCGAATAGAAGAAACTTTGTGATAGGCATACCACCCGCCCTCAATTCACAACATCTTGTGGCAGGCGTGCCACCCGCTCTCACATGCAACACATCATAAAATTCAAGGAAAATATTCAACAATTTGAAACAATAGTCACACAACGATTAACCATATACGACCCACGGACATGCGTGACACCAACATATAGATATCTGTCACCATGCCTATACGTTGTCCTCAAGAAGGAGCAATTTAGCAAACAAGACATGATTTCTAATCCCTCAAGCTATGGTTAAACGAACACTTACCTTGCTTCGCAATAACTTCCTAGACTTCCAACAATTCTTCGAGTCCAACCTCTTAGGAACGATCACGAACTTTAGGCGAACTCAATTGGAGCTATCAAGCTATAACTTGGTAGGGTGCCTTAACTCAACGGCAAATTCGTGGCACAATTTACAGCAATTTGAGATGGGTCTTTGGTATTAGGGAGTGGGGTTTCTTGTACTAGGTGTTGGGGTTTGAAGGGAGTGATTCTACGGTTGTTATTCAGCTTAAACTGGGGCTATTTTCCGGTGAGTTGCAGCTGGTTTTTGGTGGGGTTAAATGGGGAAAGCTGGGCTGATAAATGGAAGGTTGATGACGATAAGTTGGATATGTTTCTCACGGATTTTGGGGTTGTTTCAAGGTGATTTTGGAGGTTGATTTGTTGGGGTTTGGGGGTGTTTTAGAGAGGTTTCTGAGGTGATTGACGAAATAAGGGGTTTTTGCATGTTAGGGTTCCTAGTTCCTATTTATAGTGGGTCAAACTTCGGAACAAAAATTAAAGTTCAGGTGTCCAGAATGCAATCGCAATCTGGTCGCAAACTCAACATGCGGTCCACATTTGGACCGCATTTCTGACATGGCATTTGGCCCAAAACTCTGCCTCATTTTGCGATCTCACTGTGAGATTTGCGGTCCGCATTTTCACCGTATTTTCGACATAAAACTTGTCCAATTCTCTGTTCCAATTTGCAATACAGGCAGCAAAATTTGCGGTCCGCATTTCAGACAGCATTTCTAGCACGAATCTTGCCTAGAAATCTTTCCAAGTATGCAATACCGCATATCCTGCATTACTTACCATTTTGAACTCTTTTCTTAATTATTGGATTCTTATACCTCATACCCTGCAAAAAATGTTAAAACTGCATAATTACAAAGAGGGACTTGCACTTAAAACAAGCCAAGTCCAAACAATTAGTATCTTATGCGTTTCTACATCATATCGGGTCGTTACACCCGCTTCGGTAAAATTATACATTTTCAATTAACATATCATTTCGTCAATATTCAAACTTTCTCAATTGAACAATACAAGAATACAACACATATCATGACAATTGTACGGAACACTGAACTTGATAACATTTGTGTTAATTTTTTTCAATTATTTGAACTCTTCGAATAGTCCATCTCTCTTTAATATGGTGCATGATAGTCTTCATATTGTATGTCTTACCCTTATTCTAATAGCTAATCATGCCACTATTTAATGAGTTTCATACTCTCCTTTTACTATATTGGTGCATTAAGTGTTATGCTTAAGTCTTACATTCTCTCATAGATTGGAATTCATTAACGGACCCCAAGTATAATATGTTGTACCTTTTATAGCACATAATGCCACTATCAAGGTCATACTCAATGCACTTAAGTTAGAATAGTCATGCCACGATTACACCTATAACATTACCAAATATCACGATATCACTAGTTGTATCAAATCACTTCAAAAGACATTAAGCTTAGACCCATATAAGCATCTTCCTCAAAATATCTTTCACACTAAGCCTAATAGTCTAGAGGTGTTTTAAGCTATTGTTACATTACACTTCTTACTTATGTGTCCAATTCTTTTCTTCTCCAAATCAAACTCATAACATAGAGTTGTATCCTGATCTTCGTACATAGAATATGTCACTCTCAGGAAAAAATCAAATCCTTAGACAGCTTTACAATTCACACAGATTTTCAACATTCAAAAATATGACTATCTACCGAACTTATTAAAAATTTAGGCAGGGGTCCTTTTGTAACTAGAGTTATCCAAAATAATAGCATGTCTGATGTCAAATGCACACAACATCACATGTATTCATGGCCACCCTCAGTCGAATATATATTATTCAAGACATCTAAGTCAACTATGTTACCCAGCATAGTTGGATAAATGTGTCCTAGCCATCTGCGAAAAGAGACATTGTAAAGTCAACTCAACGCACGACTAAGGAATGAAAGAAGGGAAACATCCTAAATGTTTACTAGCCTCAAGATCATAAGTATAGGCGCCTACATACCTATGAGCAAGACTCTACTAAACACTGCTCCATGACCCGGGACTAAAAACCTACCCTCTGATATCAACTTTGTCACGTCCCAAACTACCCCTTCACGTGACTGGCACCCAGCTAACACCACCCATCAGGCGAACTATACATTTTTACCTTAGCCATTAAATTGCAGTATTTGATTAATCAAATGAATATCCAAATAATCTGAAAATCAATTACGAACAATTAATATATCGAAATATTACACTGAAACTCTAGCCCAAATCCCACACAAGATCATGGAGCATCTAAGAAAATTGCAAAAGACATCATATGGATAACAAATAAAGACTCTTTTGGCAGTCTCCACGAACAATGTAGCGGCTCACCTTAATAAGTGAATCAACTCTAGCGAACCCGTCAATTACTATCTACGTCTTCGCCAATAGTATCTGCATACACATGTAGATAGGGAGTAAGTTATACATTATTATAACACAGTCAGAAAATACAAACACACACCGATTATAGAAATAATATGCATAGAAATTATTTCACCATATAATTACGTTATAAGGTCCAAACAATTATTTAACATCAATACTACAAATCTGAACACAATCTACACTAAGGACTTGTCATACACGGCATTGTAAGAAATTAATCAAACACCCTTACAAGTCCATGGTAGCATACACAATGCCCCAAATCTACCACGGTGGCACATACAATGCTCCAAATCTACCATAGCGGCATATACGATGCCCCAAATATATTATGGCATCAAACAAACAATTTCTAAAGCCCCAACGCAATAGCACGAGGCTGCGCCACATCACATCACACCACAAATTACTTATTATATAATTTCAGCTCCTTACAAAATAATATATATTTGCAGCTGGTCAAGACCACTTATTCTGCAAAGAGCATGCTCGTCCAAGCACATGGACAAGGCAGACAAAACATACTTTCAAAATGGGTTTTGGAAAAGTAAGTATCAAAGCTTAAAGTCCCACTTACCTCGAATTCACAATGCATGCACTCTTTCCAATAACTCAAAACTATACTCTCAAGTCTCCAAATCACCTCAAAATACACAAAAACAATATTACAATGATCAAAAACCCTTAGGTGAACACCCTTTTATTTTTTAGAGCAAGTTCAACTAGTGGTCAAAGGTTGACCTAAAAAGTCAATTCTAATTAACGGTTTAGAATTCTCGTACCGTGACCACTAATGGATTATCCTCGACGAGAAGATTCCAGGACACTAATCAAAATCAAAATTTGATAACGTTTGCCCTTTCAATTTGATGAATTAGTTTGAAAAAACCCTAGCGCTAGATTTTCTCAATTTCGAAAAATTTCTCCATGTTTATATCATGAAAATCTTCTCATAATCATGTAATAAACTCAAATAAAATACAAGGATCATTACCTAGATGATTTGAGTCAAAAATCCCTATTTTTCTCCCCTCTTTTCCTCTCCTTTTTTCCCTTTCTTTTCTTTTTTCTAGACTGCATTTTTTTTTGTTGCTTCTGCATTTTCTCGTTGTCAACCAACGGTTCTAGTTTCTCTTCCCCTTATATATATTTTCTTTTGTTTTCAAAAGGAAATTTTTGTTAAATTACAAAGTAATCCCTATTATATGGAGTTATTACTGGAGCGTCCGTGCATACATAAGGTTCTTGATTATGTCCGGGTAGACTTCGACTCAAACAGTTCTATAACTATACTACTTGAGTTACTCTTGCCGGTTTTAATGCTAAAATTTATGTTTTAGTCTCATACTAGACTTGCATAGAGTATCGAGCTTTGGTATTCTAGAAACGTGGCGTGCTATGTGATTAGCCGCGGAAATTCTTCTTTATCTTATGGATTACTCCCATGTTGTACTCATTTATCCGAAAGATTCTAGATTTCTTAACTTGCACATATATTGCTGAGTTGTGCTGATGGCTTGTCAAAAGTTTCACTATTTTTATGGAATTGACTGAACGCCTCTGCAAGACTCTTATGGATCGAGCCGTATGACCTACGTAGTATTATGAAATATCTTTATGAATCGGGCCGTACGACCTCGGCAATATTCTGAGATGCATCTATGGGTTTGGCCGTACGACCACGACGGGATATTGTACAATCCAACTTATGGGATCGGGTCATTCTCCTTGCAGAATTGTGCGTAATATTTCGTTAGGGAGTCAGTGCATATATGTATCTTGAATCGGAATTTGATGTTTAAACCTGACATTGGTCCTATATAATTCATTCGAAGTAGTATTCAATATTCGAGGATTACATACTTATTTCTTTGTTGAGGATTGTGGTGAGATGCTTTCTATTTTATGATCCACAACACTGGGTGTCACCTTCCTCTTTCATTTATTGTATTATGTCCATTTCCTATTTTAGACAGTCGTTGTAGTGGTAATATTTATTCAAGTATATGCTCATGCAATGTGACACGAGGTGTTGGTGTCACGACCCAAAATCCCAATCATGATCGTGATGGCGCCTCTCATGAAGACAAGGCCAGCCAATTCAAACTAAACTTCATTCCAACAGTTAAACAATATGAAAATAATATAAGTACCGTTTAATAACCGAAATTAGCGGAAAAATATAGTGAACCATCCCGACTACAGCCCGAACCGGGGTGTCACAAAGTCATGAGCCACTAATGAACTCCTAATAATAAGATAACTATTACAATATCTTGGGTACAATTGTTTGAAGAAAGTGGAAACAACAAAATAAAAGAGATACGGGGCTGCGAATGCCAATAGCTACCTCGTAGTCTCTGAATCACTGCCATGACAATAGTAGTCAATACCTCGGGGCGGAACCGATAACGCCTGAATCTGCACACATGGTGCAGGGAGTAATATGAGTACTTCCAACTCAGTGAGTAATACATATAAATAATGACTGAAAGTAAGAAACACATACGACTTAGAGCAATCCACGATGGAACAGTAAAAACATGTCACATCTCAAGTAGATAATGTGAAGTAAATGGAAACAACACCAACACAACAAAAAATGCAATGCGAAGCAATGCAATGCAAGTCATGACTATCGTGGCGGCGTGCCACCTGTTCCCTGGGTACCCGACGCTTACTGTGGGGGGTTCAGTAGCGCAATATCTTGTGACGGCGTGTCACCCGATCCATGCACATTACATCTCGTGGCGGCATGCCACCCGATCCATTTAAAATCATTTGAAAATATCATTTAAGTTTCAAAACTGAGTTTATGAAATGAATCAATTCAGTAACAAATACCCTTGAAGGGTTCACATAACCAGTGAGGTGCCCAAATATGATTTAGTAAACAATGACAAATACCCCTGAAGGTTTCACATAATCGGCGAGATGCCCAAATATGATGATATCAATGAGTGTCAATCAATACGTAGTAAAAATCATCAATCGAGATGGACCAAGTCCCAATCCCCATAGGTAAACGACCCCATGCTCATCATCGAGCATGTGCCTCACCTCAACATAGTACTACGATGTGCAATCCGGGGTTTCAAACCCTCAGGACATCATTTACAAACATTACTCACCTCAAATTAGCTAAATCCTTAGTCCGCGACGCCCTTGCCCTTTGAATTGGCCTCCACGTGCGTCGAATTTGTCCAAATTCAGAACAATTACATCACAATATGACGTGGGAACAAAGCCCAAGCGAACCAATCGAAAAACACCAAGAAATCCCAAAATTAGAAAACCCGAGCCCGGGCCCACGTCTCGAAATTCAGAAATTATCACCTCAACGGGTTCCTTATCTCCTCACGATTTCAACCGTATAAAATTTGTCGAATTCCGAAACCGGATCGACCTCAAACCCTCAAACCTAAGCTTTAGAATTTTCACCATTTTTCCAACTCAAAATACCAGTAAAATGCTAAAAACAGCTATAATCTTAGGTAATTCCTTCAAAATCGAGTTAGGAACACTTACCCCAATGTTTCTCTTGATAACCCTCCAAGAATTTCTTCAAAACTTGTTTCAATCCGAGCTCTCTAGCTCCAAATGTGTTTAGAATGGTCAAATCCCCTTCTCTAAGAATCCACACAAGATAATCTCCGTTAGATATGGTTTTGAAGTTGATTTGTTGTGATTCTATAGTGTTTGGAGGTGTTTCTCTTCGTGGGTAACGAAAATGGGTCTTGTAGAACAAAATGGGCACTGAGTTCTATTTATAATGTATCAAAAATCAAGTTAAAACACCCATGTCAGGCCATATATGCGAATCTCTATGTCAAAAATGCGGTTCGCATTTCGTGTTTTGCGATCGCATTCTCGTCGTATTCCTGACGTAGATTTTTGTCCAAATTTCTATCTCAGTATGCGATCTCCAATGACAAATATGCGGTTCGCATTTCAGGTTTGCGGTTCGCATTCCGGCCGCATTTTGGTCGCGAATCTTGCCCAGGTTTCTGCTTGTTTTTGCAACCCCACTGTGAGATATGCGGTCCGCATTTGAGTTATGCGGTCCGCATTCTCACCTGGTTTTTCTGCAACTTTTGTTTTTCCAACGATGGTTTAATCCGTTTAACCACCCAAAACTCACCCCAAACGTAGACTACTCAACTTGATTACCTAAAACACGGATAACGAAATATAATGAGACCGAAAATGGGGAAAACGGAGTGGTAACCCACAAGATGATTAGCCGGGTCGTCACAGTTGGAGACCAGAGACTATTGTTCATGGTTGTATTTCTGTTACGATATTCGGTTTTACACTTTGATCATATTATAACCTTGAAGATAAAGTCAGTAGTTTACTACAAAACAAAATGATTTCACTTATTTATTTCATCACGTGTTTCGAAACGTGTTATGATTATCAATCCGTGTGTGAATTTATTGATGGCTTGCCTAACAGCAACATTGGTCGCCACCACAGCCTTTGGTGGGAATTTTATCGTGACAACGTGCGAGTTTGGTAGCGTACCTGCGAGTCTTCAGGTTCGGCTAGGTGACCGTAGAAGTGGTCACACACCTACGAGGCTTTTTTGCAAGTGCGTCTTCGTATAAGTGGGGATTGGATTCGTAGAAGCAGAGGGTCAGGTGAGTTAGTGCGCTCATAGATACAAGCCTTTTTCAACAAGTGCCAGCTCGCAGAAGCGAGCATATAGTTCGCAAATGCAACAATTGCTGGGTAGTGGTGTTAAATCGAGGGTTTGGCCTATTCTATCATATTTTGAGATTCTGGGATTGGGGCGATATTTGAGGTGATTTTCACCACACTTTGGAAGATAAGTGATTTTCTACTTGATTTTAGCATTAAATTTTGTTTCTCCATGGGTTTTTTACATATTGATTATGGGATTTGAAAGAGAAATTCGAGGATTTTGACTATGATTTTGGATAGTGAAAAATGAAGATTTGGACCTTGATTCAAAATTTTATTTGAATGAAACTTGTATATTTGGTTTAATTTGTGTATTTTTATAAAGATCGAATTTTTATTGTTTGGGACTGTTTTTTTTTTTAGCTTTATTTTATTTTATTGACTTGTTTTGTTGCTAGATTCAAGCCGTTCGGAGGCTGATTCGCGTGGTAGGTCTTTTTGGAGTATTAATTTGGCTTGTTTGATGTAAGGATTTCTCCTAATCTTGGGACACTGATTGCCTGAGTTATTGGTGTTGGCTTCCTAAACTTGGTTGAGGCATTAGTTTCCTGAGTTATTGGTGTTGGCTACGTGCTAAGGGTGGCGTACGTGCGAGGGGTTGAGCCCATATGCGTGCACGGATTTTATTCATGTTGGGTCGTTTTTTTAGGCTATATTATTCCTTGTTTGGATATTTTTGATTTTACTATCATGCTTTACATGTTGTACGACTACGTGACTTCGTGTATCATGTTAGAGATTATGTGTAGGTTAATCTCCTGTTCAAACGTGATAACTTCTGATGCGTATCCGCCTAATCTAAACTGTTATTGTACACTCGCACATGCATACACTTTAGCACGTTACTTATCAGTCCAAGAGTAGTTGATTTGATGTTTATTAACTGTATACATGTATTCTTTGCACATGCATACACTTTAGCATGTGTTCTATATGATGGCTCTGTACTTTTACACATGCCTCATGGCTCTGTACTTTTACACATGCCTCTTTATGCATATCTTCTCTATATGTCTGTCACGACCACAATTTCCCACCTTAGGATGTCGTGATGGTACCTAGTCTCTAAGACTAGGTAAGCCTAACACATGCTGATTTAATAATAGAATTGAACTGTTTAATCATTTATCACAAACCATTAAATGACATAATAGCCGCAAGCGGCTAATGGTTATATATTTCCCAAAGCCGGTAATGCAGAGTCATAAGCACTACTAAAACACACTAGAATTTCTAAACAAGATACTATTTTTAATTCCAATTTAATAGTATCATAATGAAGTAAGATGGTGAATCTGAGGACTGCGAACGTAAAGCAGGTATACTTTGAAGTCTCCTGTCGCGCAGACGCATCTCTCAACAACACAATCAGAATACCTGGATCTGCACAAAAATGTACAAAAGCGTAGTATGAGTACACCATAATGGTATCCAGTAAGTATGAAGCCTAACCTCGGTAGAGTAGTGACGAGGCCAGGCCAAGACACATACAAGACATAAAAACATGTTCAAGATATACATAAGCTAACAATGGAAAGAACATCAATGTAAGACCAACAACGGAAACTTTATTGATTAAAAACCAACATTGAAGTACTAGAAAGATAAATGGGAACAAGTAGTAAACGAGTAATAAAGAAACAACATAATCAGAACATCTTTAAGATGTAAATGAACTCAAATAAGGAAAAAGAGGATGACAACTCAAATAATCAAATCACTCCCAACGCATGGACTTACAACAAAAATTACCTCGAGGCACCACACCTCATAAACTACAAGTCATGGACCACAATTTCCAAATCTTACATATATGGCACCTCGTTCCCACAATACAACACCTCCGCACGGCAAAGCCCTCGTGCTACCATGTACTTTGCAACCGTAATAAATATTAATTTAAATGAATCAAAGATATATTTAAATACAATAAAACATAATAACAATCTTGAATAAAGTAAGATGTCATATGAAATAATGAGTTTATTTTAGAAATCAAGTAAAATAATATACAATTTATACGAAGCAGAGTATAAGGTGGATTCAGTTTAGAAATCAATACGATTAAGTAAAGTATCATTTTTAAACAACACAAAATATAAGTTAAATTAGCAAATTAAATATAAAATTTGTTAAGGAAAAACATGATAACAATTTTAAGTAAGGTAAACATCTAACATGATAATGAGGATAATTTGAGAACCCAATCATAGTTAAAGTGCAAAACCATTTAGAATAATAAGGCACCGAGTGAGATAACGAGTTTGATCTTAACAGGCAAATAGAATAGAGCTTGTCAATAATTCTTTTATTTAAACCTTCATGTTAGCAACAACTCAACAGAATATGATATAGTGACTCCACGCAATTAAATTGACATTGACAATCAATTCACCAAGTTATAATGGCGGCACAGATTGACATCTTAAAGCAACACAGCAAATCATGTAGAATGCATGACTCACACAAAAAACCACAATCCTTCCAATACCAAGATAACAACGAATAACCAAATACAATCAAAATGGGGATGAATAATTGAAGGAAGAACAATGATCGTTCAAATAAATAACTTGTTCCAACATAGATTATACAATGAAAATCACAACCGAGGTACCACCTCTTATTCACATTTCACAATTTCAAACATAATCTTTCCTTATACCGCCGCGTGAACCATACATTTGAGATAGGTTTTGAAAACAATTTTCCCGAAATAGCTACACGCACTTTAGCCCACCTTATGACGCACCGTGGCATCATGTAGTTCCCCTACAAGCAACACGCACATAAGTCCTACCTTATACCGCCACATGCACATTAACCCCAATCCTTATGTTGCCGCATGCGCGTCAATATCACAGTACAATAACAAATCGCACCGCAAGTGCCCATATATCGCAATTTTCCAACAATAAACAATATCAATGTTTCCACAACAAAAGCTCACAGCTCCACCCCGATGGGTTCAAGAATATCAACAACAACAGTGAATGTAAAATGCTCAACAAGGAAGATGTTTCAACAATAACAATTTTGCCTCAACGTGATGACAACTTTCACAATTTCAACACCAATAACTCAACAATGAGAGAGATAATGTATAACCACGATATTAGATAAGAATAACACACAAGGGAAGAGGTAACGTGTAGCAATGACCTTAAATAATGGGAAATCAACAATGAAAGAGATAATATGAACAATAACTTCAAATAATGGTAATCAACAATGAAAGAAATAACATGAACAATAACTTCAATTAATGATAATCAACAATGAAAGAGATAACATGTATAATGACGTCAAATAATAATAATCAACAATGAAGAGATAGCATGTAGCAATAAAAGGTCAACAAGTTCGACTAAAGTATCATAGCAATTTATCAATTAGGATGCCGAACAAGTGTTAATGCAATCATTTGAGGCATCTAAGAATAGGTTAACACAAGTAAGAATAGATTGACTAAGAGAATTTAGAATATGACAATGCAATTCAATTAAAGCACGGAAAGAGTCTAAGTAGTCTAAACGGATCAATTAACTCATACAACGTTTGTACCCACTCATCACCTTGCATTCATGGCTTTCACATAGCACAAATGAATCAAACAATACCAATCCTACGGGGTAGTTTCCCCAAACAAAGTTAGGTAATACACTTACCTCAACTAGGCCAATTCAACACTCAGAAATAGCTTTCCCCTTGAAATTCACATCCACATGGTTCAAATCTAACCGAAAATGACTTAATAACATCAAATAATGCAAGAGAAAACAATTACAATAAATAAAGCTATGATCTTTATATTTTTCCCAAAAAGTTAACAAAAGTCAACGCGGGGCTCGCCTTGGATTCCGAATCCAAGCTTAGCCGGGAAAAGCCCAAACCAATACAAGCTCGCACGAATGAAAACCGACTCTATAAGAGTATGATAGCTCGAGCAATTGCAAAAATATCGCTCTTGGGTGTTCGTAGCTCAAGAGTCCAACCCACACTAGTTGGGCCCCATATCTCCCAAAATACTCCTCCAAAACTTGCCAAATTCGAGCATGTTGTTCTCGTAACATAGGAGAACAAGACACCAAAAGGAATCGGGAAATAAACGCCTATAACTCATTTTCAATATTTAAAATTTAGGACATAACCCTAGGTCTTGATACAAAGAATTAAATGGGTTTTCAATTAAAATCATCGATTAAATCTTAAACAAAGGGAATGAATCAAAGGGAAATACTTAGATTATGGTTTAGACATTATCCCATGAAAAAAACTTGAAGGATATCCTTGAATTCTCCCAATCCCAAACTCTCAAGATGAGAAAAAGTCCAACGACATTAATAGCCAAAAAACCCAACTATTTTGCCCCGTTTCTTATGCCAAACAATCCCAAAACTCGGTTATGATACATCCAATGGACTTCTCGTGAAATTCCAGTCAAGTTAGGCTTTTGAATCACTACATTTGACCTTATAATGAATGAAATATGTTGTTTTTAATATTTGGAAATAGTGTAGATTTTTAAATACGAATTCAGTGACAATTTCGTAATTAATCTGATAAATATAGCAAATCAATTCTTAGTAAAATGACCATAAATTTCTCATACCATATCGAAACTTGATTATTTCAAATGCTATGGTTCCAAAATTATGATACGAATATAACGGTTTAGTCAAAACATGAAACAAAGTCCGTTTACTCCATATGGTAACATTTATGCTCGAATCTACATCTAAACCAAAAACAATCACCATAAAATCAAAGCTTATCCAAAACTCTTCGGAATTTAACATATATTTGTGGACTTGTTCAAAATCATCATACAAACTTATGGTTATAAATTAAGCTCAATTCCTAGTCCGTTTATCCAAAAGTCAAACTTTGGTCAATTCTTCCAACTTAAACCATCTAAAACGAGAATCATTCTTCCAAATCAATCCAAAACCACTCGAAAATCGAAACCAACCATATACGCAAGTTATAATACATAATATGAAGCTACTCAAAGTCTCAGACCACCGAACGGAATGCTAAAGCTCAAAACGAGAGGTCGGGTCGTTACATTCTCCCCCACTTAAACATACGCTCTACTCAAATGTACCAAGAGTCGTTCCAAAGAAATCAAATTGACATATAACCTTACCATACACATAACCATGGGTGATCCCACATCACCTCAATCCACATAAGCCCGACAACACAACCTAACAGAGGATCCTTAGTTCCACCTTAGTCCATAAACCTTAAAACCCAAATACCCAACATTCGGAACTCATTATATGACCCGATTCTTGCATCTATGCACCGTACAACTATGAAAAAGTTGTATCAATCCATAGCCATATCCCAATACATAATCACATGATATACCAGATAACTCAAGTACTTGTAGCAATAACTTCCAACCGCAATAGCTGCTCGATAACCAACCCCACACCGGTAACAAACCTTATATCAGCTAAAACCTTGTTTAGAACCTTCGTACACTGCCAATGATAAAAGAAACATATAGAAAATCATAACCACCCATCAAATTAACAAGTTGTGGAGTTCTCTTGCTCGATAAGAACCATAGATAAAATGTAAGCCGACTAGTGAAATAATTCTTGCAAATATACCTTAATCAAATCAAATTGCACTTAATTCAGGCCTAATAACCTCTCGTCATCCAGTACAAGCTACTCGACCGACCTGTCACACAAATCCTACTTAGAGTCACATACCATGCAGTCGATGCACCAACGAACAATAACTCAAATATACCCAATGATGGAAACAAAATGGAAATGAAGAAACCATCCCGCCAACTCAACAGATACCATCACAAAGCGCAATTCAATCGATCCACCACACAAGGGGAAACATAACACACAAAATAAGCACAAAGGATCATATCCTAGCATAACGCCATTGCGGTTCATTACCCAATTCGACATCGATCCACCTGTAATACATCGAGCCATGATACTCACAATCAACAACCATAAGCATATCAACATCAAACACCCGAAGCGCGTGATCATAACTATGGAGATACAGATATCATTATATACCAAAAATAGGAAGACTATAACCAAGGCACAATAAACCATTTAACACACCAAGAGCAAATCGTGCTCGAATGTTGCTACAAAGCCTAAACATAACCGCATCGGTGTGGAGATAACCAACATATCACAACCCATCGCAGCACAGGAGAGTAACACATGAGACATATCAGAACATGAATGTGATCCACCCTAACTGATAACATACCCCTCCACAATAATTGTGCTGAATAGATAAATCTGACCCGATTTAGAACACACATCCTTATTAACCTACTAGCAGCCTCCATATCAATTCTGATCCCTTCAAAGTAAGTAGATAGCCTCTGATCACAACTACACTACTTAGATAACTGACAAATTTAACACGTACGATCAGCCCACGAGAAGTACTTCTATAATTCTTTCGTGCCGCAAAGCAAACTCTGGACATCAACAATCGATCAACCGGGCGATTATCGTAATACCAGCTAAGCATTCGCAAGTCGAAACACAATGCACCTTCTGGAGTGTGCACCCTTCTTAGGTGGTATCAAATAATGCTAGCATTCTTCTAAACATCTGAAATCGTCAATGCTGTCTAGAACTCGTGACCCCATCCAGGCGAAAATCATAAAACGTGACACGTTCCTTATGCTGGTAGCAGACATCTAGGTCCAAATGTAGTTGACACTATCAAGAACTCTTTGAGGCCAGTCCGCACATCACCAAGCCATTAGAACTGAACTTCCCCAACTCAACCAAGTCACGCAAGCTGTCAAACCCAAGAGTATTGCCACCGAATGTTGGTTAAGCATTACCAAACCAAATACCAGTTACCTTTATTGCTATGCCGACCCAACACCACCAAGCAGACCCATATCTTCTAAACCTCCTCAACTTGTCTTCAGGTTAACACATTCCCTTATAGGTATATAATGATCCTAAGTCAAAGCTCGCAGAGGAAGACCCTAGCACGAACCACATCGTTCGAAAACCCATAAATCATTATTTCCTCTAGAGCATGTAATAATGCTGCAACCGAGATATCCAATCTGAAGAGACCTTCTGTGAATCTAAAGATGTTTTTTTAACCTCTCTGACTGGAATGCAGATTTAGCAATGCTACATATAAATCACAAGTTCCAACACCATCCCATGAAAATCTCAAATCTTAGTCATGTACAATTATGGGGAACCCCTACACACTGCATATACACCTTATACCCTAGACTGATATGACACCTGCCCATGCATTATGATTGTCGATACTAGACTCCCCAACTTGGCGTGAAGTCATAGGGCACAACATTTGATGATCCACATTACCAACCTTCATAAGCTCATACAACACCAACCAGATACACGAACCAGTTGCATCCCACACTTGAACGACGGAAGATCTACAAACACGTCCACGTCCTTAATCTGGAAAACACCTCAAGATAATGATCGAGCATCTATGGCCGCCTCATAGCCCATCCGCAGCATTACAAACCCTCGGAACATAGTTGATATCGAGCGTGCAATATCATATATGAGTAGATGTAAAGGGATATAAGATATTATTCAAGCTGAATCAATGCCGCAAAATGAGGATTAAAAGGAGTGGTTCCTAATAGTTCTATAGCCTCTCGAAGGTAAGTACAGACGTCTCCATACCCATCCGCAATACTCTACTAAACTTTCTTATGACTCGTTGCACCTATGAACCTAGAGCTCTAATATCAATTTGTCACGATTCAAATTTCCCACCTTAGGATGTCATGATGTCACCTGCTCTCTAAGACTAGGTAAGCCTTACACCTGCTAATTAATAACAGAATTGCACTATTTAATTATTTTTCAAAAACTATTAAATGACATACATAGCCGCAAGCGGCTAACAATTGTACATTTTCCAAAACCGATAGTACGGAGTCATGAGCACTACTAAAACACACTAGAATTTCGAAACATAATATTATTTTGAATTACAATTTAACAATAGCATAATAAAGTAAGATGGTGACTCCGAGGCCTGCAAAAAGCAGGTATACCTTGAAGTCTCCCTCCGCGCAGACGCAATTCTCAACAACACAAATTAGAATACCTGGATCTGCATAAAAATGTGCAGAAGCGTAGCATGAGTACATCACAATGGTACGTAGTAAGTATCAAGCCTAACCTCGATAGAGTAGTGACGAGGCCAGATCAAGACACCTACTAGACAAAGAAACCTGTTCATCATATACATAAGCTAACAATGGATAGAACATCAATGTAAGACCAACGGCGGAAAAATAATTGATTTACAACCAACAATGATGTAATAGAAACATAAATAGAAGCAAATAGTAAACGAGTAATAAAGGAACAACGTAATCAGCACATCGATGAGATGTAAATGAACTCGCATTACACAATTTTAGTTACAATCTTTCCTTATACCACCGGCTGATCCTTGCATTTGAGATAGGTTATGAAAGCAGTTTTCCCGAAATAGCTACACGCACATTAGCCCACCTTATGAAGTTGCGTGGCTTCATCTAGTTCCCCTACAAGCTACACGCACATAAGTCCCACCTTATACCACTGCATGCACATTAACCCAAAACCTTATAGCGCTACATGCGCGTCAATATCACATAACAATATCAACTCGCACCACAAGTGCCTATATATAACCATTTGCCAACAATCAACAATATCAATGTTACCACAACAAAAGCCCGTGGCTCCACCCCAACAGTTTCAAGAATATCAATGAAAATAATTAATTTAAAATGCTCGACAAGGAAGATGCTTCAACAATAATAATTCTTCCTCAACGTGATAACGAGTTTTATAACTTCAATGCAAATAACTCAACAATGAGAGAGATGATGTATAGCCACGATATTAGATAAGAATAACTCACAAAGGAAGAGATAACATGGAGCAATGACTTCAAAAAAGGAAAAATCAACAATGAAAGAGATAAGATGAACAATAACTTCATATAAAAGTAATGAATAATGAAAGAGATAACATGAACAATAACTTCAACTAATGATAATCAACAATGAAAGAGATAACATGTATAATGACTTCAAATAATAATAATCACCAATGAAGAGATAGCATGTAACAATAAAAGAGTCAACAAGTTCAACTAAAGCATGAGAGCAATTGTCACGACCCCAAATCTCCCACCTTTTGGGAATCATGATGGCGCCTACTAATGAAAGCTAGGCCAGCCAATAATTAACCTCATTAATGCATTTAACACATCATTCATAATTTTTACAACAAAATTTAATAACAAAATGTGGAAGATACTTAAATAGCCCCTTGTTTATACAATCCTCCCAAGAACTGGTATCACAGTTTTCACAGACTGTCTAAGAGTACTACATACAATGGTCTTGAAAGAAATAACAAAAGTACTGATTCTGAACTACATGGAATAACAGTCAAAGAAACAGACAGAGGACACCAAGATATGCGAACGGCTGCAGTACTACCTTGGGTCGCCTGGAAGATCACGCAAAAGCTGGAAGTCCTTTACTGTTCGACACCCGTGGCGCCGGTATCTGCACAAAAAGTGCAGAGTGTAGTATCAGCACAACCGACCCCATGTGCTGGTAAGTGCCTGGCCTAACCTCGGCGAGGTAGTGACGAGGCTAGACCGGACCCCAGATAATACTGTTTGACAAAACAT
>MCJB01048096.1:0-25148 GCA_002018475.1 Nicotiana obtusifolia
TCCTTTCCTGTGTTTTCAGTCATTTCATTCATTGGTTTGAAAGAAGTTGTCATTGTTTCCGGCTTGTAAATTGCTTGAAGTTGGGCTCTCAGAGATCCTATTTTAGAGCTAATGTCTTGTTCTGTGATTGCCAAATGATGGTACTTGTTATATAACTACTTTCCAGCTTCATTGGTGTTCTCCTCTTCTTCATGAATTCCATCAGGTAGTTCTCCTTCTTCTGAGCCTTCTTCCAATTGGTCTGCCCATAGCTTACCTGTAATTTGCTCTGGTAGCCTGTTTGCTGCTGCTTCTCTCATTGCCCTTGACTCTCCCTGTGTGCTATTGAGTGACTTTTGGCTTGTATTTTGGCTGCTTTTATGGAAGCTTTCTCTAACCCATTGTGATGTGGATTCCCTCTTTCTTTCTTCTATTTTGTTGGCTGTTGTCTCTGTTTTTTCTTTATCTGTGTTGGCATTTTTGCTACTGGGTGGTGTTGTTCTCCTGTTGCTGGATTCAGCTGCTTCTTGTNGATAGCTCATATATCGTATCCCATAGTTCAATTCTCTCCTCTGGTGTGCATTTTGCATAAACTAGGGTGAGGATTAGCTTTTCTTTTGTCCCTATGTGGATCATCTGCAGTGTGAGTTGTTGTGCCGTGTCAGTGAGTACTGTGACATTGTAGTTATCCTCCAAAAAAGCCCATATTTTGTTCGACACGTTTGCAATTGCCTGTGCCATGCCAATTTTCCTTCTGTATTGCTCAAGTTTTTTGACTTGCTGCTTTGGCTCCATAATACCAATGAATTCAAATCGGTGCTTGTTGTTGAGTGTGATCAGTCTTTCAAAAGCTTGCATTGTTTTGACTGATCTTATATTCCAAATGAGTGCTTTCATTGATTCAAGTAAGTGGGCGTTCTTTGACTGCTCAATGTTTGCTTTGATGCCGAGACACCTTTGTTTTTTTTCTTTGAATGGTTCCCTCGGGCTGTTAGTTTGTTTGCTTGTCCTGGTGATAGGTCTCCCTGCCTTGCTGCATTCTTGATGTTTGGTGAAGCATCTTCATCATCCAAATCCTTTCCTGTGTTTTCAGTCATTTCATTCATTGGTTTGAAAGAAGTTGTCATTGTTTCCGGCTTGTAAATTGCTTGAAGTTGGGCTCTCAGAGATCCTATTTTAGAGCTAATGTCTTGTTCTGTGATTGCCAAATGATGGTACTTGTTATATAACTGCTTTCCAACTTCATTGGTGTTCTCCTCTTCTTCATGAATTCCATCAGGTAGTTCTCCTTCTTCCGAGCTTTCTTCCGACTGTTCTGCCCATAACCTTCCTGTAATTTGCTCTGGTAGTCTGTTTTCTGTTGCTTCTGTCATTGCCTTTGACTCTCCCTGTGTGGTATTGAGTGGCTTTTGGCTTGTATTTTGGTTGCTTTTATGAAAGCTTTCTTTGACCCATTGTGATGTGGATTCCCTCTTTTTATCCTCCATTTTGTTGGCTGCTGTCTCTGCTATTACTTTATCTGTGTTGGCATTTTTGCTAATGGATGGTGTTGTTCTCTTGTTGCTGGATTCAGCTGCTTCTTGTGGTATCTGAATTGTTTGGTTGTCCTTTGGCATTGCTGCTCTTTCTGATATCCTGTTTTTTGCTCTGCTGGCCAAAGGGGCTGTGTGGAGTATTTTAACTGGTTCCTGATTTTCTTCTCTGCTACCCATTATTGCTATGCCATTGTCCAGGATTTCAGGATCAATTACATTCAACTCTTTCCCAATCTGAACTTTTTCCCCAGCATCTGTTGCTCTTGCATTTCCGGAATTGTGACAGTTTCCTGTTGCAGTCTTGTTCAGCATTGTTGCATCAGTGTGTTCAGTTCCTTGTTGCTCCATGTACAGCTTCCCATTTCCTTTGTCTTTTATCTGTTTCAGCTTTGTGACCACAGTGTGCATTACTCTATTTGTTTCTCTGCTGTCCTGGGTTCCTTCTTTGTTACCCATCACTGCTATGTTGTTTTTTAGATTTCCAGAGTCGGGGGCATTCATTTCCTTTGCAATCTGAGTTGTTCTTTCTTCATTACCTGACATTGTTTCTCCTGCTTCCATTAATCCCTCCTTGTGATTATCAGTCATTTTATCATTGCTTTCAGCAAGTGCATCAAAGTTATTGGTTACCAGGATCTGCTGAGACTGCCTTTCCAAAGTGTGATTCTGTTTTCCAACTTTAGTGCGAGTATCCTTATTATTTTGTCTATTATCCTTCACTTCTTTCCATTGCGGGCCAATATTACCAACAACTTTTCCACTTGAGAGGATCATCAGTGGGTCTTTCCCTGCTACATCTTTCCCCTTTGATTTCCGGAGATCAGTTTGCCTTTGTTCTTCAGCATTGTTTGCAATCAAGATTTCCGGATGAGCTTTCCAACATTCTGCCTTTTCATGTCCTTGAATTCTGCATTGTGTGCAGTATTTTGGAAGGTAGTCATACTGCACTTTAATCCATTCGGTTCTGGTTTCCCCCGTCGATTCATTTTCAATGTCCAGCCTAACTTTTTGGGGCAATTCTGCTAATAGATCCACCAAAACATTAACTCTTGCACAGCTTGGTCTTGTCTTATTCATTGTGGCTGCATCCAAATGTAATGGTTTGCCAATTGCCGAGGCTAAGGAAAAGAGGCATTCTTTGACATAGAAAGTGGGAAGCAGATATGGGAAAGAAATCCAAGCCATGGCCATTGACGTTTCTTCTCCGGACTTGAACTTTGTGTCGTATATGAACTGTCGCATATGATATTCAAGTCCATTTTTTGCTTTGAGGTAGTAGGTGCTTTTGGAAGTGATTTTTATGAAATCTTCCCACAATGTTAGTCTGATGAGCACATGTTTTTCTCTGAAGAAGCCAATGTTGCACTCTCCTTTAATTCCACACTGCAATGGTATAATTTTTCTCAGCTCTTGTATGTCTGGCCACCCATACGAGAACTTTCCCAGTACTGCAAATTGCAGGCCTTCAATGATATTCATCCTAGAGACCTCCGCTTCCGTGTATTTGAGAATTGGTTGTCCATGCATGTAGGTTATTTTCTTGATCGGAATCGGCTCTATTGTTTTGCTAGGGCTTTTTTCTGCACAGTTGTTTATAGTTGTTGGTTTGAGGATTTTCGAGTAATCAAGTGTTTTGGGGGTGGGTGAGTTGGGATTTTGTGATTGGAGTGTGTTTTGTGAGGGCCGGCCAGCCTGGGAGTCACCGGCCGGCGTCGCCATTGAAGGCGTTCTTCGAGCTTCCTCTGTGTTCTGTCTTTCTATCTCCTTAGGTCACCGGAGTTTGTGTTTGCTTTGTAGGTATTTTGTATGAGATGGGTATGGGAAGTGGTGGCCAGCCCAGAAGCCTCGCCGGCCGGCGTCGGCGTCGTCACTGACGACGAAGTTGTCGCCTTTTCTTTGTCTAAGTCGCCAGAGTTTCTCTTTCTATCTCAGGTGCCTGCACATGGCTAGGGTTTTTTTTTTATTTTACCATATTTGCTATTTTCCCACCTATGTCTTTTATCCTGTGTTGTCACATCTATGCCTTCTATCTTGCTTGTTACTGTCATCTACATGTCTTTGCCTTGTTTGTTACTATTGTATACATGCCTTCTACCTTTCTTGTTGTTGCTACATCTGCGTCTACTACCTTCATTGCTGTTGTTACATCTATGCCTTCTATTTTATTGTTACTGTTAGCTATATGCCCTCTACCTAGTTTGGTGCTGTTATACATGTGATTTGTGATAAGAGTGCTATTGCAAAGGGTGTTTCTGTGCTTGGTAAGGATGGGATAAATGCAGTAAAGGTGTTGCCGTGCTGTTTGATTTGATATCCTGAACATACCACTTTTTATTATATGGGTTTGCAGTTATGGCTTATTGGTTCACGTATATTATTTCTTCCTCACATACTTGATTTAGTGGAGAGTTTTTGTTGTGGCATTGTGAAACATTCTCAGTATTTCTTTATTTGATCTTTCTATTATTACTTTCCTTCCTCCTTGTTATTTCTTTTACTTACGAACTGCACATGTTATATTAAGTGAGTATCATTTGACTTAAAAACCTCGTCACTACTTCACTGAGATAGGTCAAGATACTAACTGAGTACATGGGTTTGGTTCTACTCATATTACACTTCTGCACCTTACGTGCAGATATTTGGAAATATGTAAGGCCCGTTAAATTTTCAGGAAGTAATTTAAGGTTCTGTGGTGCCTATATAGGCTAATGTATTGTATTCTCGGACTTTTTGGGTTGAACAGTGCGTTGGGGAGTTGAATCACTTCTACCTCGTGTCATCCAGCTCCTAGCGTGCCAGACTGTGCTATATCCCTCGCGAAGCCTGGTCTGTAGCGCACTAGACCGTGCTATATACTTCACAAAGCCTGGTCTGTATCTCGCTGCAGAGCTCGCGAAGCCTGGTCTGTAGCTCGCTGTAAAGCTCGCGAAGCTTGATCTGTGGCGCGCTCTAGAGCTTGACTAGCATGGTCTGTAGCGCGATCCGAAATTCGAAGGGTCCATTCTTCTATTTTTATAACCCGATCCTATTTTGATTAAAAGCCCTTGGGGCTCGTTTTGAAGGCAAAAATCTGACATTGAAGGAATCCCCAAGTGCTTTGTTCATCAACATCTTATCCAAGCTTTGAAATTCAACAAGAAATCTCACAAGAGTTTCACCCAAGAGGTAAGGTTCTAACCCTAGTCTTTAATTTCGAGTTTGGGTAGAAGATGGGTAATTAGGACTATGATTCTTGGGTATGAGAGTTGTTATTTATGCATACATGTAGCTATGAGGATGGTGGGGAGGTAATTGAACTAGTATGAGTAAACTCTTGGTATTGAATTGGTTGTGGAGTGAAGGAAATCTTGTGGAAGAACCTTGTAATAAAATTCTCACACATAGTGTTTGATAAAATGCTCAAATGAGCTGAAACCATGAATATTTTCCTAAGTTGTGTTCAATTTTCTTATGTCTCAAAATAGATTGAAGTTCCTAGGATTTCCAGAACATTGTAGTAATTTAAGGAAAGCTCAAAGCGAGGTATGTTGGCTAAACTACTCTCTTAGAATCGAATTCCATAATCTTCCCGTAAGTTTCAAGTATAGTTGGCTCAAGTTCCTAATTCCCATATTCCGAGTTGTTCTTAATAAATTCGATTATCCCGAATAAGCAATGCTTCGAAAGATGTATATATTCAATATGTGTTCAAATTCATCCTATCACATTATGTTATCCTTCGGGAATGTGTCCAAGAATGATATGTGTATTAAAATGTTATGGCTTTGAGTCGTGTTTCAAATGAAAGTAATGATGCTAAATTGTGGGAGAAAAATTCGATATACTTAAGACTCCTAATTGCTCATATGTGTACCTAAAGTTTTGATTGAAAATGTCTTATTGTTGATAATCTATAAAGATGGTTGAAAATGAAATAAGTGAATTGGGAATATAGAGTGTGGCTAACGTGCCAAGAGTGAGAGTTATACTTGTGGCTAGTGGTACAAATGAAATTAGATGATATGAGAGAGGTTAAGAAATAAGCCTTGATTTAACTGTTTTAAAATGACTTCAAAAATAGAATTGCCTAATAACTTATGTACTCAAGTCGTGCCCATATGTGGTTGTTTTAACTAATGATATGCTTTATAAGTATTTTCAATGTGTTTTACGTTCTTACATATTTATGAGTATGTATTTTCCTTTTTGGGGAAAAGTATTTCAAGAATTAATGGTGTGCTACTTGTTTATCTTTTTAACTTGCGCTTCGATTGCCAATCATTTTACTCCATTTCTTGGAAAGAAATCTATTGTGTTTAAAGCCCTCATTTCTAACGAACTTAAAGTTGTGATTTCCGGAATATTATATATGTTGATATTTATGATGATGATCCATGGGAGGAAAGATATGAAAGTGTGGAATATGAAATACCGCCACCGTGCCATGAATAAAGAATCTTGTGAATGGCCAAAAGAGCTAAAAAAATATTGTTCTTGTGATTGGTGAAAAATACTAGTGAAGATTTATAAAATGTGAAAGATGATGAGGTAAATACATTTGTATCTATGTTACCTTTGTGTGCAAAAACAAAAATAGTATTTTTGGGAGTATCATTAGCAAACTGAGGAAGGGTGGGTTGTAACAACCAATACCTAAAACTACACGTGCCAGGGTGTAGGAGTGGATTCTGATTAATCCCCTTATTTGGATGTGATTGATTGGTTGATATTATTCCCCTTAATTGGGATGAAACTGATAACAGTTGTGAATTGAAAAAGTCAACTCACACGGCATATGTGGGAAGGCGGCCTAGCTGATCGGGTGGAGATCAGACGTCATGTTGCGAACATAGTGGTACTACTCTTGGTAACACCTTTTTTTCACATCACATGTCAAATCATATTGTTCGTGGGAAGATGGCCTAGCTGATCGGGCGTGATCGGATTCCGCGCTAAAAACACGGTGGTATATCGGTGCTAACCAAAATATATATTAATTTCGTATTTTGAAAATTGTTATATTTTAACTGGAATTTGGATATGGTTGATTGTGACTTGATGTTTCTATTGTTTTCCCTTTCTTATATGAGCATTCTATTTTGAAAGAGGACATTCAGCTTTACATACTAGTACTATTCCATATGTACTACGTCCCTTTTGCGCTGCATCTTCAATGGATGCAGGTGGTTCATCAGCGGGCAACTTTGGTCCTCGTTAGCAGTTACTCCCTATTCAGCAGGTTTTGGTGAGCCCTACTCTATTCCGGGCCTGATATCACTTGATGTTGCACTTTGTCTTTTGAGGTATAGCCGGGGCCTTATTGCTGGCATTTATATATTACTCTTCTGTTGTACTTAGAGGCTCCGTAGACAGGTTGTGGGTGGTGTTTGATGTGGGGAATTGAACTAGAAATGTTGATATTTGAAAAACATGTTTTTCATTATATCTATAAATTTGTAATATTTTAGAAATTATGAATGAAGATGCTAATGGAAATAAAATGGGAGTTGTTAATGAAATCTTTTCAGCGTTTGATTACTAGAGTGCATCTCTTTATTCATGGATAAGTTTGGGTAGAAGGAAATCTAATAGGGTTGCTCGGCCGGGTTCACTCGGTTGAGCGGCGGCCACGCTCCCTGAGTTCAGGGCGTGACAAAGTAAGCGGTTGTGGAGTTCTAGGGCGAGCATTGAAGACCACAACGTTTCTGTCACCTACTATTAATTGTTCATAGTATTACAGAATTTTGAAATTCTGTTTATGTAAAGTTCAAACATATGTTGTACTATTTCTTTGTACCAGAGTTATATTCTTAGCCACTAATGATAATATCAAAACAAATTCACAAGTTCTGAATAATTGAGAATACTAAGAAAAGATGAAGAAAACTAAGATGTCTTCGCTCCCGGATGTTCCTTGTGTGTATTTTTTCCTCAAAGTCGCGTCGTCACTCTCAAAATAGGCTTAGTCTTGCTTTTATACGCGTGGGGGGGAGGGGGGTTCTTGGGCTGAAATAACCTTGTCCCAGGCAAAATAGGAGAAATTCCCCGTCATAGGCGCCCAGGGTAGCATGGGGTGCTATCCCTGGCGCTGGAATTTTTTACCTTTTGACTATGCGCCACAGGCAACGTAGGGGCGCTACTCTATGGCAATTTTCCTGTTTTGCTCCTTTTTGCCTCACCTTTGTCCCATATTGCCTTCGGATGATCCCTACACATAAAAACACTATGATTTAGCACAAATCATTATATTTCACATTCAAAATCTGCGAAACATGAGTAAAATGCGAGGCAATATACATAATTATATATATATATATATATATATATATGTACACTTTAAGCTAAATATTAGATATGTTGGTGGATCTTTCAGTTGTTCATTTGAGGAATGAAGTTGACTCGTATATCTTGGTGACGAGTACAGACTTGGGAAGATTAATTGGTTTTCCAGTTGTTATGACCATTGTAGGGTAATGGGAAGATGCTGATTTGAGACTAGCAAGTGGGTTATCTCCTATGAGAAGATTTGAGTTTGTGTGTTTCGTATGAGGCTTCTATTAAGCGGAACGTATATACTACAATTTTGGAGCGCTTGAGGAAGTTGGCTTGACTGTAACGAGGATGAGTATGTACTCGAAAAACAATCAGAGTGTATTTTGACTAGTGTTATGTGAGCTTATGAGGAGATCAACTGGATAACATCGGGAAGTCATGGAAAGTTAAGAAGGAAGGGTATTGTGGGTTATCAAAATGATTTTTTGTGGTTCCATGCCAAGTGGGGGAGCCTACCATCGATGATCGATTAGGCATGTGTTGCTGTAGCTCCTGAACATGGGTGCATTATGGATTGGATATGGTTTGAGAAGGGTGTCATCGAGGATGATTTGTGCGAGGAATTTACTGAAAGCATAATGTATTACACCTTATGGATATATGGGGGCTGCGGAGTGGCCTTGATTTGATGTTTGTTTATGGATGTAGTGTGCAGGAGGAAGAAATTTCTCGGTTGCTTCTTCCGAGATATTCAAGTGCTAGCAAAGTGCTAGCCGTTCTGCATGTTTGCCTATGCGTTCAAGACTTGGTCGGAGTGAGTGATTCTCAAGAATGGTTTTTAGTGGGTTCAAGACTCATATGGGTATCTAAGGTTTTCCAGATTTGTGTGTGGCTAAGATCTAAGATTTGCATTGGATAGTGCTGAGACTTGCAGTATTTCTATATCATTATTGATTATACAAGGAAGTACTAGAGAGATGAAAGGAACAACTTCAGATTCATAGCAGGTCTCTTTGGAGTGAGTATTTCAATTTGAGTTACTTTTGGGTTTGATAGTCTGCATGACTTGGTTGATTTAGATGGATTCAGTTTGGATGGCTTGACTATGTGCTAATGGGTTTCAAAGAGTTCACAATGGTTTTGACCAAGATTTTAGGCCAATGTCTTCTTTGGGTGTGGGATGTTTGTTGCGTGATTGTCTCTTGAATTGAGTTAAGGATTTCTAAATTGATGGAGTGTATATCCTACTTGTGATTTAGAGTTGATAACAGGGTTCTCAAATTTTCATATCATGGCATGACTAATGCAGTGAGTCCTGAGGCATTAGGATTAAATGGGTGAGGTTGCGGTTCAGTTTTGGAAGGAAGATCATGAGTCCTAAATAACATGGGAGATCCAAATATTTAAGAGAATGCTAGCACAATCTTGCACTATTTGAGAAGGATGTATGTTGTAGAAGATGCATTGACTATTGAGTTAAGAATTCTTCACTAGTACTACATAAACTATATGGTTGATAACTGTTGATATTTAGATTTTACTACTTGATGCAGAAGATTTATGAAATTTTTTTGCATGATGGGATGAGTATGCCTGATGTGTCAGTCATTTAAGTGGGGGAGTTAGAAATCAAGTATGGAGATTCCGGATTTTGAAGTTTGGAGACAGGATGTTCTCAGAGGCAGAGTATTCCTTTAGTTGCTGATTGTGAAAATGTGTTGAGGACCAGACAACTGATTTGATCTGTTATGGGTAGGTCACTATAGACCTCTGAAAGGCTACTTACCTATTTTGGAAAGGGTTGAAACGGTTGGGGGCTATTGACGGGCCTAATATGAGCGTGTATTTTACGCTGGATTGGATTAGTATATTCATGCACTACATTTACTATGGTTGTGTCATCAGACGGAATGGATGTTATTCATGCCCCGATATGTTTCATGTGTTTCTTTCTTATGCTATGATGGGTCGTAAGATTACTTGATTATTCACATGCTTATTGTGGTCCTTTTTAGGCTTTGTGGCAGTATATGAGGGAGATGGCTCATGAGATGTTGACTTGCTTCTCGCACCATAATTGTGCTTGCCTTTTCTTAGCACATAATGCTACCTGCCCCCCCCCTCCCCCAAGGTTATGTGAATGCACTTTGCGTGCTTGATGTTGATGCAATTGTGTTTGTTGATTGTGAGAATTATGGCTCGATGGGTATTCCATGTGGATTGGTATGTGGGATCGGGTTGCACACTACAACAATATTATGTTAGGATAAGACTCCTTTTGCATATCTCGTCTGTTTTGTTTCTCCCTTATGGAATGGATTCATAGCGTTATGCTTCTATTTTTAAATATCTGTTGAACTTGTTAGATAGTTATCTTATTTGTATTCTCTTTCCATTCTTGGTTATATTCAAGTTGTTACTTGTTTGATGCACGGATCGTGTCATATGAGGTTCTAGATCGAATTTGATGTGGCATGTATGTTTGGCTGCTTGTACTAGTGAGACGAGGTTAGTGGACCTGGAATTTCTGCTATCGGATTGGGATCAGGCATGTTTGGAAGAATAATGTAATTAATCAGCTCATAATTTGCTATAGTTCTTGTTGGGTGAGGGAAGTCCACTACTTGTTGGTTTGATAGGTTGTTATGTGTTTCTACGTGTTTCTTTCATCATTGCAATGCTACGAAGGTTTAGAATGAGGTTTTATCTAATACAAAGCATATTACAGGTACCCAATTTTATAATGAACAGCTATTGTTGTTGGAAGTTATGGCTATGAGTATATGAGTTATGCGGTATATCGCATGGTTACATTTTGGGATTATGTTTATGACTTGATGTAGCTTGCAGGGACTAGTACAATATATATGTACAAGGATCGTATATTACAGAGAATTCAGATATTGGAATTTAGTTCTAAGGCTTGTGGACTAAGGTCGAGGGAAGAATCTTCAGTCTGATTGTGTTAATAGACTTATACGGATTGAGGTGAGATGATATCACCCACGGGTATTTGTATGTTGATCTTATACAGTGTTTTGGCATCTTTGGAACGACTCTTGGCACGTTCGAGGACGAACATATGTTTAAGTGGGGGAGAATGTAACGACCCAACGGGTTGTTTTGAGCGTTAGCATTCCGTTTGGTGGTTTGAGACTTTGAGTAGCTTCACATGATGTATTATGACCTGCGTGTATGATCGGTTTTGATTTTCGGGAAGTTCGGGATTGATTTGATAGAGTAATTCTCAATTTGGAAGCTTTAAGTTGAAAGAGTTGACCAATATTTGACTTTCGAGAAAAGGACCTTGAAATCGAGATTTGAGGGTCGCAATAGGTCCATATAGTAATTTTGGACTTGTGCATATGTTCAAATTTAAATTTGGAGGTTTCTAGAATGTTTTGGCTATATTCGCCGAAGTTGGTAATTTGAAGGTTTGGAGAGTTCATAAGTTTAAACGGGAGTTGACTTTGGTGTTATCGGAATTTATTGGTGTCCGGATACTTTGAATAGGTTAATTTGGTTGATTGTAACTTGTGTGCAAAGCTTGGTTGTCATCTAAAATGTCTAAGTTTGATTCAGACGCAATCGGCAGAGTTTGAATTTGAGAGATGGATTCGATCTTCGATTCTTGGTTTTGATGTTGTTATTCATGTTTTGAGACGTTGGACAAGTTATAATAAGGTACTTGTACATGTTAGTATGATTGGATGGGGTCCTGAAGGGCTCGGCTGTATTTTGGATTATTGGTTGAGAGACTAGTTAAGTTAAGGATTTGGAGTTTGATCATAGTCAACATCGGGTCAAGATGACCCCTTTTTGGTGTTTTGAGTGTGCAAGCAGGTTCTTAGCGTATGATTGAAATGCATATATAATTTGTGTCTTGCAGGTTCTGGATGAGTTTCAAGGTTGTTTTGGATCATTTCGGTGGATTTTGTTATTACTGGTGTTGATACTTCGCATTGGCAAACTTTTGGCCGCAATTGCGTACTCTGCAATTGCGAATTTCTAGTTGCAATTGCAAACCTTGATTACAAATGCGAACATGTGGTCACAATTGTGAATCTGCAATTGCGAACCTGTGGTCACAATTGCGAACATCCGCAATTGCGAACTTTTAGTTGCAATGTGATACTGCAGCTTGGTTAAGAGTAGAACCTTCGGGATTTTAGCTCATTCTTTCATATTTTGAACCCTAGACTTGGTGAGGGTAATTTTCATGGATATTTTCATACAAGGCAAGAGGTTAAGTGATTTTTACCTATTTGTGATTATATTTTAAGAATCTATATGGCTTTCTACACTAAAAAGAGTACTTTAAGAAAGAATACTTTATGGATTTGAATACTGATTTGAACTCGATTTTAGAATCTAATTATATATTTGGACTCGATAGGTAATAGGTCATTGGACTTTGGTATTGGTTCCGGGTTTCGGCCATGCGGTCCTGGGTTAACTTTTATTCACTTTTGGAAAAATCTTCAAATATCATGGCTTTATTGATTGGAATTACTTCCTATGCCATTGGTTGACTTCATTGATTGATGATTGGTAAGATTCGAACCTGTTAGAGGTGATGTCTCAAGGAAATGCGAGTTTGGAGCTTTGAACTAGCCAGATGAGGTAAGTGTCATGTCTAGCTTTGTTGAGAGAATTTTCCTAATAAATGATATTGTTGATACTTGGGGGGGAGGGTGATGCATATACGAGGTGACGAGTGTATATGCATGTGCCAGGTATCCATGCTCAGGATAGATTATATACTTCTTTGTGCCTTGTTCAACATTGTGAACTTCTTGACTTATGTCTTACTTGATGTCTATGATAACATAAGTACAAATATCCACGCTAGAGATAATGTTTTTAGCTTATTACATTTTAAACGAATATGATATTGATAATTTTTGAGACTGTTGATGTACTTAATTCGGCCGTAGAAATACCTATATAATAAAGACATATCTATATCAGTTATTCTTGTGATACTTGGGCATCCATATTTATGATGAAGATCATGTTTAAATTTTGTTGAGATACTTAGACATTACGGTTCTTGAAATATTGGCTCGCCTATTGGTGCAAAAGCTATGATTATCTCTCACGGGGTGCATTGTGCTTTCACTCTTCTTGGCATTATTTATGCTTCCTACCTTGATTGGTACTGTTATAAATGCTTGGTGAGGAAGACAAAATTGCACAGAGGATATTTTCATGCTTGTGAGGAAGAGTGATTTAGGCACGAAGGGTGTTTCCATGATTCTTGACATTATTATTATTGTACGAAGGGTGTTTCTAAACTTGGTTAGGAAGAATGATATGATATTGACACGAAGGGTGTTTCCATGCAAGTGAGAATGAGAGTTCAACGCATGAAGGGTGTTTCCGTGCAAGTGAGAATGAGAGTTCAACGCACGAAGGGTGTTTCCGTGCAAGTGAGAATGAGAGTTCAACGCACGAAGGGTATTTCTGCGCAAGCGAGGATGAGGGTCATGCATTATAATGTGTTATCTCTCCCTCACATATACATTTATGCCTTTTCCTAAATTGATATTATTGCACCTATGCTTTCTATCTTACTGTTGTTACATCTATGCCCTCCACCATATTTGCTATTATCCCAACTATGCCTTCTATCCCGTGTTGTCGCATATATGCTTTCTTCCTTGACTTATTGTTGTTACATCTACACCTTCTATCTTGTTTGTTACTATCATCTACATGTTTCTACCTTGTTTGTAACTATTGTAAACATGCCTTCTACCTTGTTTATTGTTGCTACATCTGTGTCTACTATCTTCATTGTTGTTGTAACATCTATGCCTTCTACCTTATTGTTATTGTTAGCTATATGCCTTCTAGCTAGTTTATGTTGTTATACATATGATTGGTAAGAAGAGTGGTATGCTTGGTGAGGATGAGATAAATGCAAGAAGGGTGTTCCCGTGCCATTTGATTTGATATCCTGAACATACCCCTTTTTATTATATGGGATTGCAGTTATGGCTTATATTGGTTCACGCATAATGTTTCTTCCTCACAGGCTTGATTAAGTGGAGACGTTTGGTTTTGACATTTGTGAAATATACTCAGTATTTCTTTATTCGATCTTTTCATTAATACTTGCATTCCTCCTTGTTATTTGTCTTGCTTACGAACTGCACAGGTTATATTAAGTGGGAATCCTTTGACTAAAAAATTTTGTCACTACTTCTCCAAGGTTAGTCAAGATACTTACTGAGTACATGGGTTTGGTTGTACTATACTACACTTCTGCATCTTGTGTAAAAATATTTGAAGATAAGCGGGTGCAGAGTTCTAGGGCGAGTATTGAAGACCACAACATTCCAGTCACCTACTATTACTTGTTCATAGTGGTTTAGGTGTTTGAAATCATGTTTATGTAAACTTCAAATAGATGTTGTACTATTTCTTTGTTCCAGAGTTGTATTGTTAATCTTAGTAGCTCATAATTTGTACTATAAGACTTTGGGATAGTTGTATTGGATTCTTTTGCAGTTTTACTTATTTTCTCATTATAGTTGTAACTTATAATATTTGGCTGACCTAGCGGGTTGGGTTAGGTGTCATCACAACTTGGAGGTGATTTTTGTCTCGTGAGGATTGTGATTTTGAGACCTTGGATAAGTGACTCAATGGAGATGTTCGCCTTTGTTTGGAATGAAGATGGATGAACAGGCACTTGTGTGCAAAGTTTGATCATGATATGGAATATCTAAGTGTGATTAGTACACGTTCGGTGAAGTTGGAATGTTTGAAAGTTAAGAGAATGATTTAATCTTTGATTCTTAATTCTAATGTTCTTTGTGGTGTTTTGAGTATTTGGATAAGTATGGATAATATATTTGAACTCGTGGGTGTGATTAGACAGTGTCCCGAGGGGCTCAGGTGAGCTTATTCTTAAAATGTTGAATTGCTTGAATCATCCGTAGTCATATAGAAATTTCATGAGCACACATATCCACATGATTATTATTAAGTATTTGTGCATCTTTTATCTATAATTCTTGGACATATGTATACGTATTATATTTGGATACTTGAGTTGGACTAAAATTGTTACATGAAAGGAAAGGTCATGCAGTTGAGATACAGTTATGGCAGACACTACGAGCGGATATTTGATTATAAGTGAGCTATCAAGTTCCTTTTGTGCTTAGATAAGGATCTGTCCCTCCGAAGTCAGGTGGTTATCTATGTTACTTTGGGCCTTCGAGCATGGTCGATACATAGAATGTGTATCGATTGATACATGAATTTTGTACCGAGCTTCAGTAGCACATGGATTTTGTATCGTGGTACATAAATCTTGTACTGGTTATAGTAAGAGATAGAGTTTTTAGCATGCATAGACATCCTTGACTTATTTAGAAGCATTATTTAAATGCTAAATATTGCATGTCACCAATATATGTTAGTTGGGAGCCTCAACTCTGTTGATTGAAGCATTTTGTCACGACCCAAAAATCCCACCTTAGGAATTGTTATGGAACCTAGTATCTAAGACTAGGTAAGCCTAACACATGATGAGATTTAACAGAAATAACAAACTTACTATTAAATATTAAACTGATAAATGAAATAACGTAGCTAAAACCGTGCAATAGTTGTACAACCCAAAATCTGGTAGTACATAATCAAAAGCTATACTGAGAGTAACTACGAATATCAATTACATCACTGTTTGGAATGAAAGAAAATAGTAGCAAAGTAAAGCTCCACAAGGTGACTCCGAGGCCTACGAGCGTAATGGCGGGTATACCTTGAAGTCTCTGTAGCAAATATCAATAGTAGCCAACTAACGACAGGCACGCTCAGAGGTACCTGGATCTGCACAAAAAATTACAGAAGCTTAGTATGAGTACACCACAATGGTACCCAATAAGTATCAAGACTAACCTCGGTGGAATAGTGACGAGGTAAGTCAAGATACTCACAAGACACGAAAGAATCCGTGCAATGCATTAATATAAATCTAACAGTGGAATGAATATTAATATAAATCTAACAACGGAGAGAACATTAATATAAGCTAACAATGGAAAGAATATTAATAAAAAACTAACAATGAAAAAATAGAAACAACAAATGGAAATAAGTAAACATGTGATAAAGCAGCAAAATAATCATAACACAATTAAAATACAAGTGAAATAAATTAATAAAAGCAAATGACAGTCCAGATAATCAAGCCAATCTATCACAACATTTACAACAAGAATTACCCCGAGGTACCACCCCTCATAATCACAAATTATAAGTCACAAATCACGAATATTCCTTATGATGCCGTGTGAGCCTTACATTGATTTTTAAAACATTTTTCTCGAAACAGTTTCACGCACTTTACCCCCTTATCTCGCCGTGTGTGCTTCAAATGAAGTAATTTCTCTTACTAGCAACACGCGCATAAAACCCCCCTTATCTCGCTGCATGTGCAACAATATCACCACCCTTATACCGCCGATGCGCATCTTATCACAATACTGATCAACTCACACCACAAGGTCCATATGCCACAACATTTGCCAAAACAACAATAAAAATATCACAACAACGCATAGCCCACGGCTCAACAACAATGTATATAAGAGTCTCAACGACAACACAATAAAACAGAAGAATAAACTCTACGATGAAAGATATTCCATGTAATGACAACTTCATTTAAATGCATAATAATAAACTAAACAATGAAAGATATAATCAAATGCATATAAGAATAAACTCAACATTAAAAAATATAACATGTAATAACAACTTCAATTAAATTCATATAAGTAACCTAAGAGTCTAAACCGGTAAATTTCCATATATAAGCCTGTGCACACACTCGTCACCTCATGTACACGTCTTTCACATAATTTAAATTGTGAAATTAAAACAAATCCTACGGGGTAGTTCACCCACACAAAGTTAGGCAAGATACTTACCTCAACTAGACAAAATCAACACTCAAAAATGGCGTTTCCTTTAAATTCGCCTCCGAACGGTTCAAATCTAAACAAAAATGACTTAATATCATTAAACAATACAAGGGAAACCAATTCCAATAATTAAAGTTAAAATCATTACACAATTCGCCAAAAGTCAACAAAAGCCAACCTGGGCCCGCCCGGTCAAACTCTGAGTCCAAGGATAGATCTCGACTACCCATAACCCTACGAGTCTATATATGTGATTTGTTTGTAAATTCGAGTCCAATTCGACTATTAAATCTCAAATTTTTATTTTTTTCAAAATATAGATAATATCCCCATTAATTCTCTTCAAATTTCATGGATTAGATGTTAAATCTCATAAATAATCATGTAGTGTAATTGAAATTAGATCAAAATCACTTACCTAATACTTGTATGTGAAAATCCCTCCTCAAAATCGCCTCCTATCGAGTCTATGATCTAAAATGTGATAAATGAAGCTAAGTCTCATAACTCCACCCTTATATTCAGTTGCAGAAGTCGCAAATGCGACCCAGGGTTCGCCGTCATTCACCGGGGCTTCGGTCGCCGGCTTTATTAAAATGAACCCTCGTTTCAAAAACTTGCAAAGCGGAATTGCCATCGCAAATGCGGCGTCAGATGAATCAAGGGATAATCGCAAATGTGACCTGTACTTCGCATTTGCGAAGTCATGCCCTTCGCAAAAGCAATCATGTGATCACAAATGCGATCAACCCAGCCTAGGTTCCCCAATCGCAAAAGCGATAATCAGTTTGCAAATGCAAACTTGACGGCCCCCAACTGACCTCGCACATGAGATCCCCCTCTCGCGAATGTGAGGTTCGTAAACACAAAGAGTGTCACGCATTTGCGAGACCTGTAACTCCTGCCCAGCACTAGCAACTAATGAACTTGCTAAATCAATCTGAAACGCGTCCGAAACTCACCCGAGCCTTGGGGGCTCTATACCAAACATCCACGTAAGTCTAAAAATAATACACAAAATCACTCGCATGATCAAAATACCAAAAGACCATACAAAATCACGAATCAAACAACAAAACACATGAAATTTCATAATGAACTGAAGAATCGCTAGAATCACAACCAAGTGCGATTCCTATCATCCCAACTCGGAATGACACCAAATTTTGCATACAAGTTTCAAATGATAAAATGGACCTATTTCTAGTCCTAAAACTAAAACCCGTACCCAATAGCTATAAAATAAACCTACTGTCAAACTTAAGGAATTTTTAAACCCTCAAATTGCCATCTTTCGGCAAAACAAGCCAAATCAACCTAGGGACCTCCGAATTCAAATACGGGCATATGCTTATGTCCAAAATCACTATACAAACCTATTGGAGCCATCGAAACACCGTTCCATGGTCGTTTTCAATAAAGTCAAACCTCGATCCATATTTCCAATTTAAGCCTTTAAGCCAAGAAGCGAAAAAACCAAATAATTCCTAAACTTCCCCGAAACAAAACCAACCATCCCCGCAAGTTATAAAACCACAAATGCACATATGTGAAGCATCAAAAGGGGAAACGGGGCTCAAATACAAAAATGACCGGTCAGGTCGTTACATTTTCCCCTTCTTAAACTAGCGCTCGTCCTCAAACAAGTAAAGAGACATACCTGAAGTGCCAAAAAGCTGAGCATAACGACTTCGCATATCATGCTCGATCTCTCAGGTAGCCTCCTCGACCGGTTGAACTCTCCATTATACCTTCACTGAAGTAATGTTCTTTGACCTCAACTTCTGAACCTGCTTGTCTAAGATAACCACCGGTTCCTCAACATAAGTCAAATCCTTGTCCAATTGGATTGAGATAAAGTCTAATACATGTGAATGATCACCAAAATACTTCCGGAGCATGGAAACCTGGAACACCAGGTGATCTCCTGATAAGCTGGGAGGCAATGCAAGTCTGTATGCTACCTCACCCACTCTCTCAAGGATCTCAAAAGGACCAGTATACCTAGGTCTCAACTTTCCCTTCTTCCCGAACCACATCACATCCTTTATGGGTGAAACTCTGAGAAAAATACTCTCACCTACCATGAATGCCACATCATGAGCCCTCCGATCAGGATAACTCTTCTGCCTCGACTGCACTATACGAAGCAAATCCCGAATCTTCACCTTCTCTAAAGAATCATAAACCAAATCAGTGTCCAACAACCTAGCCTCCCCAATCTCAAACCATCCAACTGGATAACGACATCGCCTCCCAAATAAGGTCTCATAAGGAGCCATTTAGATGCTCGACTAATAGTTGTTGTTGTAGGCGAACTCTGCAAGTGGTAGAAACTGACCCATGAACCACCGAATTCAATAACACGGGCATGTAGAATGTCCTCCAAGATCTGAATAGTGCGCACGGACTGCCCATCTGTCTGGGGATGAAATCCCGTGCTCAACTCGACTAGTGTGCCTAACTCACGCTACATAGCTCTCCAGAAATATGATCGGTGGGAGATAATAGACACTGGCACACCATGAAGATAAAAAATCTCACAAATATAAATTCGAGTTAGTTGCTCTGAAGAATAGAATGAAGTGTGCAGACTTGGTCAGTCTGTCTACAATAACCCACATTGCGTCGAATTTCCCCAAGGTTCTTGGAAGTCTAATTACAAAATCCCTGGTGATAAGCTCACACTTCCACTCCAGAATGTTGAGTCTCTGAAGCAAACCACCCGGTCTCTAATACCGGTACTTCACCTGCTAACAGTTCAAAGACCAAGCTACATACTCCACAATATCTTTCTTCACTCATCTCCACCAATAGGGTTGCCTCAAGTCCTAGTACATCTTCGCGACACCCGAATTAATGGAATACTACGAACTATGGGCCTCCTCAAGTATCAACTCACGCAACCCATCCACATTTGGAACACAAATCCGGCCCTGCATCCTCAATACCCCATCATCATCAATGGTAACCTACTTGGAATCACCTTGCTGCATCTTGTCCTTTAGAACAAGCAAGTATGGGTCAACATACTGACGCGCCTTGATGCGCTCAAACAAAGAAGACCATGAAACCATGCAAGCAAGAGCCTGGATAGGCTCCGAAAAACCTAGTCTCATGAACCTATTGGCCAAATCCTAAACATTTAATGCTAAAGATCTCTCCATAACTAGAATATAAGCAAGACTCCGCATGCTCTCAGCCTTCCTACTCAAAGCATCGGTCACCACATTGGCATTCCCGAGATGATAAAGAATGGTGATATCATAGACCTTTAGAACCTCTAACCAACTTCATTGCCTAAAGTTCAGATCTTTTTGCTTAAACATGTGATGTAGACTTCTATGGTCCGTGAACACCTCACAAGACACGCCATAGAGGTAGTGCCTCCAAATCTTCAGCGCATGAACAATGGTTGCCAACTTTAAATCATGTACTAGGTAGTTCTTCTCATGGGGATATAACCGACGCAAAGTATAAGCAATCACTCTAACCTTCTGCATCAATACACATCCAATACTAATTTGCGAAGCATCATAATAAATGATATAAGAACCCAATGCTGAAGGCAAAATCAAAACTGGAGTTGTGGTCAAGGTAGTCATGAGCTTTTGAAATCTCTCCTCACACTCGTCAGACCACCTGAATGGGGCACCTTTCTGAGTCAGTCTAGTCAAAGAAGATGTGTGGATGAAAACCCCTCCACAGAACAACAATAATATCCTGCCAAACATAGAAAACTCTGGATCTCGGTAGTAGAAGATGACTTGGTCCAACTCTAAACTGCCTCCACCTTCTTCGGATCCACCTTCATCCCCTCACTAGACACCACATGGCCCAAAAATTCCACCGAATCAAGCCAAAACTCACACTTGGAGAATTTAGCATATAGCTTTTTCTCCCTCGAGGTCTGAAGCACAATCCTCAAGTGTTGCGCATGATCCTCTCAACTGCGAGAGGACATCAATATGTCATCAATAAACACGATGAAGAAAGAATCGAGATATGGCTAGAATACACAATTCATCAAGAGCATGAATACTGCTAGCGCATTGGTCAGCCCAAAAAACATCACCAAAAATTCATAGTGACCATATTGAGTCCTGAAAGTCGTCTTTGGAATATCTGAATCCCGGATCTTCAGCTGAGTATATCCTGACCTCAAGTCAATATTTGAGAATACCCAAGCACCCTAAAGCTGATCGAACAAATCATCAATTCGCGATAGTGGGTACTTGTTCTTGACTGTAACTTTGCTCAGCTACCTATAATCAATACATGGATCTTCAGCTAATGAAACCCTTATGAAGCAACTCCTAAAGTTATTCCTTTAATTCATTCAACTATACTAGTTCCATGCAATATGGTGGAATAGAGATGGGATGAGTTCCCTGCACCAGGTAAATACCAAAATCGATGACCCTATCGGGCAGCATGCCTAGTAGGTCTACTGGAAACACATTCGAATACGTGGAATCCGGATCAAATAAAATTGAGGCATCCCTATGATAGACCAAAACAATACCTGTGATGACAACATCTGATGCAACAGCCCGCTCCTACTCGGAAAAGCATAGCAAAGTGCTTGGCCTCCCCCTCTATGATGACCTCTACCCGCCTTACTACCACCCCTAGCTAGTTATATAGGTGGAGTGGAAACTGGAGCAGCAACCTTAGCTTGTGAACCCTTGGACCTTGTGGTGGTGTACCTTTCTAAGTCTGGGATAGTCCCTCACCATATGCCTAGTATCACCATACTAGAAACAACCTCTCTATGGGTGTGGATATTGGAACTGAGTCTAACCCGGTCGGTTAGAATGACCGCTATGGGCAGCCTGTGCAGGAGATGCAATAGAAAGTGACTGTGCATAATGGGTGATCTGAGACCTTGGAATAACTAGAGCACTATGAGTATCCTGAAGCGCCGAATGAAGTGGTCGACCACAATAACTTCTGGCATGACGAGCTAAAATTGCAGCACGGGAACCACTATACCCTCTAGAATCTTGAGGCCTCTTGGCCTCCTTATCCTCTCTCTCTTGGCCACGTATACGCTCCATCCTCCGAGCAATCTCCACAACCTGATGAAATAGAGTATCAGTCTCCAACTCCCATGACATACTGAATCTAAGACCATAACTGAGCCCCTAATAAATCAGCGGAGACTCTCTCTCTGACTGTAGAAACCAAAGTAGTTGCGTGGCGGGACAACTCAATAAACCTCATGGCATACTCTGACACAATCATTGTCGCTGACGCAACTGCTCGAACTCTTCGTGCCACATATCCCGGAGGGTATATGGGATTAACTCCCTCAAAAATATATCAGAAAGTCCAAGTGAATTGCGCTGCATCAGCTGTCCTACCCTCCTTATAAGACTTCTATCGCCTATGTGCTGAACCCGGCAGCTGAAATGTAGTAAAGGCGACCCCATTCACCTCCACAATGCCCATGATGCAAAGAATACAGTGGCATCGGTCTAGAAAAACATGTGCATCCTCAAAAACTGCACCACTGAAAGTAGGAGGATCATACTTCTTGAACCTCTCAAGTTTCCTCTACTCCTCCTCTAATGCCACTTCCCCGACTTCTGACTGAACGCGATAACGGGTTGTGTTGGCATAACATCCCAAACCTGATCCGCATGGACCTGCTGCTTTGGAGTACGAGCGGTGAGAGTCAGATTTCCTCCCCTATCCTAAGAAGTAGATGGTGCAACTAGGATTAATCCTGCCTGAGCTAAAGTACCGAACATGCTCAGAAAATGTGCCAAAGTCTCCTGGAGTCCAAGGGTGGCGGCAGGCATCTCAGGTGCCTGCTCCCCAACCGGAGCTACTGGTAGCTCCTAAGTCGCTGCTCTGGCAGGTGCTCTAAATGTGGCAAGATCCCTCCTTGGCCTCTACCTGAGCCACGTCCTCTTGCGGCTCTAAAAGGAGCACGGGTGTTTGCTTAGCCAATCCGGCAGCGCGTGTCCTCACCATGTATGAGAGAACAGAAAGACAAAGGCTAAGATTCCGCAATATACAAATCCGCACAATAAGGAATAAAAGAAGTGTAATTTCCTAATAGTTTCGTATACTCTGCTAAACTTGCTTATGACTTGTAGCACCTATGAACCTTGAGCTCTGATACCAACTTTTCACGACCACAAAATCCCACCTTAGGAATCATTATGTCACCTAGTCTCTAAGTCTACGTAAGCCTAACAAATGATGAGATTTAACATAAATAACCAACTTACTATTAAATATTAAACTGATAAATGAAATAACGTAGCCAAAACCAAGAAATAGTCATACAATCCCAAAATTCAGTAGTACAGACTCATAAGCTCTACTGAGAGTAACGAGGAATATCTATTACATCACTGTTTGGAATAAAAGAAAATAGTAGCAAAGTAAAGCTCCAGAAGGTGAGTCCGAGGCCTGCGAGTGTAATGGCAGGTCTACCTTGAAGCCTCCATAGCAAATCCCAACAGCAGCTAGCTAACGACCGGCACGCTCGGAGGTACTTGGAGCTACACAAAAATGTGCAAAAGCGTAGTATGAGTACACTACAATAGAACCTCTGCAAAGTATTAATACAAAGCTAATAGTGGAATGAATATCAATATAAAACTAACAACGGAGAAAATATTAATATAAGATAACAATGGAAAGAACATTAATATAAAACAAACAATGAAAAAATAAAAACAACAAATGGAAGTAAGAAGTAAACAGGTGATAAAGTAGCAAAATAAACAGAACACATTAAAATACAAGTGAAATAAATGAATGAAAGAAAATGATAGTCCAGATAATCAAGACGATCTATCACAAGGTTTACAACAAGAATTCCCCCGAGGTACCGCACCTCATAATCATAAATCACAAGTCACAAATCACCAATCTTCCTTATAACGTCGCATGAGCCTTACTTTGGTTTTAAAAATATTTTTCCGAAATAGCTTCACTCGCTTTAGCCCCCTTATCTCGTCGTGTGTGCTTCAAATGAAGTAATTTCCCTTACTAGCAACACGCGCATAAATCCCCCTTATCTCGCTGCATGCGCATCAATATCACCACCCTTATATCGCCGCATACACATCTTATTTCAACACAATAATCAACTCGCACCACACATGCTCATATGCCACAACATTTGCCAAAACAACAATATCAATATCATAACAATACATTGCCCACGGCTCAACAACAATGTGTGCAGGAGTCTCAACAACAATGCAATGAAATGGAATAATAAACTCTACAATGAAAGATATTCCATGTAATGACAACTTCACTTAAATTCATATAAGTAAACTTAATAGTGAAAGATATAAGATGTAATGACAACTTCAATCGAATGCATATAAGAATAAACTCAACAATGAAAGATATAACATGTGGTAACAACTTCAATTAAATGCATATAAGTAACCTAAGAGTCTAAACTGGTCAATTTCCACATATAAGCCCGTGTACATAATCATCACCTCATGTAAACGTCTTTCACATAATTAAAATATTGCAACTAAACCAAATCCTATGGGATAGTTCCCCTACTCAAAGTTAGGTAAGATACTTACCTCAACTAGGCCAAATCAACACTCAAAATGGCTTTTCCTTTAAAATTCACCTCCGCACAGTTCAAATCTAACCAAAACGACTTAATATCATTAATAATGTAAGGGAAACCAATTCCGATAATTAAAGTTAAGATCAACCCGGCACCCGCCCGGTCAAATCCCGAGTCCAAGGATAGATCTCGACTACCCATAACCCTACGAGTCCATATATGTGATATTTTCTTAAACTCGAATCCAATTCGACTCTCAAACATCATGTTTTTATTTTTTCAAAATATAGATAAAATCCCCAAGAAACTTTCTTCAAATTCCATGGATTAGTTGTTAAATCTCATAAATAATCATGTAATATAATTGAAATTAGATCAAAATCACTTCGTATAGTTGTATGTGAAAATCCCTCCTCAAAATCACCTCCTACCGAGTCTACGATCTAAAATGTGATAAATGATGCAATGTCTCGTAATTCCACTATTATGTTCAGCTGCAGAAGTCACAAATGCGACCTAGGGTTCACAAATGCAAACCCTTGCAAATGCAGAATTGCCATCACAAATGTGGCGTCCGATGCACCCTAGGAAAGTCACAAATGCGACCCTAACTTTGCATTTTGCAAAGTTATGCCCTTCGCAAAAGTGATCATATGATCACAAATGCGATTAAGCCAGCCTAGGTTCCCAAATCGCAAAAGCGATAAATGCGAACTTGATAGCCCCCGGCCCACCGCACAAATGTGATCCCCACCTGCCCGTGTCTATCATTTCTGATCGAGGTACACAGTTCATCTCGCACTTCTGGAGGGCCGTATAGCGTGAGTTAGGCACGCAGGTTGAGTTGAGTACAGCATTTCACCCCCCCCCCCC
>MCJB01048096.1:34467-45310 GCA_002018475.1 Nicotiana obtusifolia
CCCCCCCCCCCCCGAGCTAATTGAATCATGTTAGAGGTTATTTTTTGATTAATCTCCTCTTCAAACATGTAAATTACTATTTGGTGGGGTAATCGCCTAAAATTTTTAAATATGGTAATACGCTTTGCACATACCTACACCTTATCATGTCACTTATCAGTCCATGAGTATTTACTTTGATATCCATTGTTTATGTACATGTATTCTGTTATATCCATTCTGTGTGATATGACTGGGTTGATAGCACGTGAGTGGTCCGTGCGGATTTGAGTTATGATAATACGTGAGTTGTTCATACGGTTGTTATATATGGCACGTGAGTTATCCGTGCAGCGTGTGGATAAGGATCCATCCCCCTAGGGACACCCTCTCATGTTTCTCTCTTGATGGTATACACGTAGTATGAGGAAAACTGATTAGTGTTTAGTTTTGTTATTGCATTTCTTCTATACTTACAATTTCCCTGGATGTATATATGTTTTATTCGCATATCTTCTCAATATGCTAGATTAGGAATGTATACATGCCTTTTCATGCATATCTTCTCTATATGCTGGATTATTAGTTGATACAGGGCTTTGGCACATTATCTCTTATGCACCGAGGTGACTTTTATTTTTTGTGATTAGATGGTACTATTGTTGTGTACTTGTGAAATTTATGAACTGGGCTGGTTATTAGTAAGTTTCAGTGATAATTCTTGGTGTTATTACTTCGTTGAGGTTAGTTATGATATTTGATGAGAACATGGGGTCGGTTGTACTGATACTACACTTTGCACTTAATTGTGCAGATCCAGGTGTTCGATCGAGCCGAGAGCCGTTATGATTGTTGTTGTGAGTTGCCAAGAGACGAGGTAGAGTAGCATTTTGACTGTGTAGTCTTTGGTGTCTCTTTTCATTTCGGTACTTTGTTTCATTCAGATAGTATTTCATTTTGTATTCCAGACTTGTACTTCTATATTAGAGCTCATGACTCTCTATTAGTAGTTCTGGGGGATTTTCTGTATTGACGCTATTATTTATGTCAGTTGGATTTGGATTTATATTATTTTCGTTAATTTTGTTATCTTGTTTCACTTTTGTTTTTTTTTTGCTTAGGCGCCATCACCTGCGATTGGTAGTTTTGGGCCGCTACAAGTTGACATCAGAACCCTAGGTTCATAGGATATACGGGTCATAAGAAAGTTTAGTAGAGTCTTGTAGATCATTATGGAGACGTCTTTACTTATTTTCAAGAGGCTACGAAACTGTTAGAAAAAATTTTGTTTTCTTTCATTCTTGTCATGTGGATTTGTTATTTTCAAAGTTTAATCCTTTACTCTTCTATTATCTCACAGATGGTGAGGACACGTTTAGCCAGATCGGATGGGCAGGCACTAGTGCCTCCAGTCAGGGCCGCAAGGGCCCGGGGTCGAAGTGGGACTCGCGCTACAGCTAGAACAGCACTTGTGGAGCCACCAGTTGCTCTAATGGAGGAGTATGTTCCAGATATTTTTGAGCTAGTTGAACAAGCTTAGACACCTGCGGTACCTATTGTATTGGCCCAGATCTTGAGTGTGTATACGAGCTTCGCTCAGGCAGGTATGATACGAGTTGCTTTAGCTACCTCACGGGCTGGGAGAGGAGCCCAGACTCCTGCGGCTCATACACTAGAGCAGCCAGCTAAGGGTTATTAGACACCGGGGTTTTTCCTGTGCAACCAGTTATTGCGGTACAGGCTGGGTTGGACCATCTTTGACTGATGTAGAGCGGAAAAGAGTAGAGCGACCATAGAGGCTTCGACCTCCCCAGTTCAGTGGAGGAGGGTCAGAGAATGCTCGGGGTTTTCTTGATCAATGTCACGGATTCATTGCACAATGACACATGTGGATTCGAATGGAGTTGACTTTACTACTTTTCAGCTTATGCGGCCAGCCTACATATGGTGGCAAACCTATGTCAGGCAGACCAGCTAACGCAACACCACTTACATGGTGTCAGTTCTCAGTTCTCTACACTATGAGGACATAACTGTGACCCAGTACGAGATGAGATTCATGAAGTTGTCACGTCATGTAGTGTTTTTTTAGTCCCTACTGAGAGGGAGAGGATCAAGAGGTTCATTGATGGCCTCAACTATGGTCTTCAATATGGTATTCCTGAGAGTTTGAGATGGATGCTAGATTTAAATAGGTGGTTGAGATTTCCAAGCACTTGGATTATTTTCACAGGCTTGAGAGTGAGGAGTGGGAGGCCAAAAGGCCCCGTGGTTCGGGTGGTTTTGGTGGTGCCTCGTTTAGAGGCTAGTCACATCAAAGAAAAGGTCATCCTTTTAGGCCCTTCAGTTAGCTCGTCAGATTCCCCATAGTTTATCAGTTAGCCACAAATCATACATTGCTCGCCTAATTCAGTCATCATTCAGTGTGATGTCGGCATAAAGTTCTTACCATGCTTCGTCTGCTCAGGGTTCCAGAGGCACTTATTCAAGTTATCAAGGTTAGTCGTAGGGTTAGCAACCTTGTTAGAGGAAGGGTTATTTTGGATGTGGGTACTTGAGTCATATCAAGAGGGATTTCCCCAGACTTCAGAGTAGTTTCCCATAGTAGAGCACACAGCCTACGGTTCCAGCACCAGTAGCTACACCACCCCCACATCCAGTTAAGGGTGGGGCTCAGTTAGTTTGAGGTTGCCCTGGGGGGGGGGACAGTTAGGAGGTGGATAGGCCTGTTGCTATGAATTTTGCGCTAGGCTAGAGGCAGTTGCTTCTGACGCCGTGATCACAACTGTTGTTCAATGTGCCACTGGGATGTCTCACTGTTATTTGACCCTGTTCAAATTATTCTTATATGTCACCATATTTTTCTCTTTATTTGGATATGCCTGGTGATTCTCTTGATATAGTTGTTCATGTGTCTACACTGGTAGGTGATTCTATTGTGGTAGATCATGTATATCGGTCTTGTATGGTTAGCATTGGGGTTATGAGACTAAACTTAATCTCTTATTGCTTAGCATGGTTGATTTTAAGGTGATGTTGGGTATGGATTGGCTATCTCTATACCATGTTATTCTTGATTATCACACTAAGACCATGATGTTGGCGATACTGGGGTTGCATAGGTTGGATTGGAGAAGTTTGCTTGGTCACACTCCTAGTAGAGTGGTTTCATTTTTTAAGGTTCAATAGATGGTTGAGAAGGGTTGTTTGGCGTATTTGGCTTTCGTGAGAGATATTAGTGATGATACTCCTACTGTTGAGTCAGTTCTAGTAGTGAGGGAGTTTCTGATGTGTTTCATGTAGACCTATCGGGCATGCCACCCGAGAGGGATATTGATTTGGTATTGATCTAGTGCCGGGCACTCATCCCATCTCTATTTCACCATATCGCATGGCACCAGTGGAGTTTTCGGAATTGAAAGAACAACTAGGGGAATTGCTTGATAAGGATTTCATTAGGCCTACTGTATCATCTTGGGGTGCATCGGTACTATTTGTGAAGAAGAAAGATGGTATTATGAGGATGTGCATTGACTAAAGGCAGTTGAACAAGTATACCACAATAAACAGGTATCCACTACTTTGTATTGATGATTTATTTCATCAGCTTCAGGGTGCTAGGGTGTTCTCAAAGATTAACTTAAGATCGGGATACCATCAGTTGAAGATCAGAGCTTTGGATATTCCTAGACAGCTTTTAAGACTCGTTATGGGCATTATGAGTTCATGGTGTTGTCTTTTGGGATGACCAATACCCCAGCAGCTTTCATGCACTTACTGAACAACGTATTTCAACCTTATCTAGATTCCTTTGTCACTGTCTTCATTAATGATATATTGTGTATTCTCGCAGCTAGGAGGAGCATGAGCAACATTTGAGGATTATGCTCCAGACTTTGAGAAAGAAGAAGTTATATGTTAAATTCTCCAAGTGCAAGTTCTGGTTAGACTCGGTGGCATTCTTAGGTCACATGGCGTCCGGGGGGATTAATCTAGATCCGAAGAAGATTGAGGCAGTGCAGGATTGGACTCGACCTTCTATTGCTACAGAGATCCAGAGTTTTCTAGGGTTGGCTGGGTATTATTGCCGTTTTGTAAAGGGGTTTTCATCCCACTTACTAGGTTGAATAAAAAAGGTGTCCCATTCAGGTGGTTAGATGAGTGTGAGGAGAGCTTTCAGAAGCTCAAGACTGCCTTGCCAACAGCTCCAGTTCTGGTTTTGCCATAGTGATCGGGTTCTTATAGAGTCTATTATGATGCTTCACGGGTAGGGTGATTGCTTATGCTTCACATCAGTTGAAGCTCCATGAGAAGAACTACTATTGCATAATTTGGAGTTAGCATCCATTGTTCACATGCTCAGATTTGAAGGCATTATCTTTATGGCATTTCTTCCAAGGTGTTCATGGATCACTAGAGTCTCCAGCATCTATTCAAGCAAAAGGATTTGAACTTGAGGCAACGAAGATGGTGAGAGCTACTGAAGGACTATGATATCACCATTATTTATCATTCGGGTAGGGCCAATGTGGTGGCCGACGCTTTGAGTAGGAAGGTAGATTGGAAAGACTTGCTTTCATTCCAGCTGGGGAGAGACCGTTAGCTTTGGATGTTTAGGATTTGGCCAACAGGTTCGTGAGGCTGGGTATTTCGGAGCCTAACAGGGTTCTTTTTTGTGTCGTATTATGATCGTCCTTGATTTAGAACATCAAGGCGCGTCAGTATGATAATCCCCAGTTGCTTGTCCTAAGAAACACTATGCAGAAGGGTGATACTAAGGAGGTGACTATTGGTGATGATGGGGCATTGAGGCTTCAGGGTTGTGTTCCTAATGTGGATGGTTTGAGAGAATTAGTTCTTGAGGAGGCCCATAGTTCATGGTATTTCATTCATCCGGGTGCCGCGAAGATGTACCGTAATTTGAGGCAGCATTATTCGTTGGTGGAGGATGAAGAAGTATATTGTGGAGTATGTTGCACAGTGTTTGAACAATCAGCAAGTAAAGTATGAGCACCCGAGATGGGGTGATTTGCTTCGGAGATTAAATATACCAGAGTGGAAGTGGGAGTGTATCACAAGCATTTTGTGGTTGAGCTGCCACATACCTTGAGGAGATTTGATGCTGTGTGGATCATTGTGGACAGACTGACCAAGTCTGCACTTCATTCTAGTCATCACTACCTACACTTCAAAGCAGCTGGCTCGAATTTATCTTCGAGAGATTGTTCACAGAGGCACTTAGATTACATTGCATTTTAAGAGAGGAGTGCAGCGTGAGTTGGGCACACATGTAGATTTGAGTATAGCATTCTATCCTCAGTCGGATGGGCAATCCAAGTGTACTATTCAGATCTTGGAGGACATGTTGCGAGTCTGTGTCATTGATTTCGAGGGTCAGTCAGATCCATTTTTACCGTTAGCAGAGTTCGCCTATACAACAGCTATCACTCGAGCATCCAGATGGCTCTTTATCAGGACTTATATGGAAGGTGATGTGTTCGATTGGTTGGTTTAAGCCGGGGGAGGCTAGGTTGTTGGGCACTGATCTAGTTCGTGATGCCTTGGAGAAGGTGAAAATGATTCAGGAGCAACTTCGTATAGAGCAGTCTAGGCAGAAGAGTCATGCTAATAGGAAGGCTCGTGATGCGGCATACATGGTGGGTGAGAAGGTTCTACTCAGAGCTTTTCCCATGAAGAGTGTGATGGGGTTCGAGAAGTAGGGCAAATTGAGCCCTCGGTATATTGGTCCATTTGAGGTCTTGGAGAGGGTTGGTGAGGTGGCTTACAGACTTGCCTTGCCACCTAGTTTATCGGGAGTTCATTCAGTGTTTCATTTTCTCATACTCCAAGATTATTATAGGGATCTGTCACAAGTGATAGATTTTAGCTCGGTGTAGTTGTAAAAGGGTTAGACTTTTATTGAGGAGTCGGTAGCCATTTTGGACTGGCAAGTTCGAAAGCTGAGATCGAAGATTATTGCTTCGGTGAAGGTTCAGTGGAGGGGTCAACCAATCAAGGAGGAGACTTTGGAGACCGAGCATGATATGCGGAGCAGATATCTTTACCTTTTCGGTATTTCAGGTATGGCTCTAAACTCGTTCGAGGATGAACGTTTGTTTAAGATGGAGAGAATGTAATGACCCAACCAACTATTTTGAGTATTTTAGTCATGTTTCCCCCATTTGTTTCTTGACATGTGTATTTATTGTTATGTGACTTTCAGGGATGGTTGACTTGGGTTCGAGGAGGTTTTGGAGTGAATCAGAATACTTAGTTTCGAGATTGGAAGCTTAAGTTGTAAGAGTTGACCAAGGTTTGAATTTTTCTTAGACGACCCTGGAATGATGTTTTGGTGGTTCCAATAGGTTCGTATGGTAATTTTGGATTTAAGTGTATGTCCGGATTTTGATTTGGAGATTCCTAGGTTGATTTGGTTCTATTTGGCGAAACTTGGAAATTTGAAGGTTCGGAAGGTTCATAGGTTTAACCGAGAGTTGACTTTGATAATATCGGATTTGGATTATTGTTACGGGAGCTGGAATAAGTTCGTTATGTCATTTAGGACTTGTGTGAAAAATTTGATGTCATTTCAAGTTGGTTAGATATGGTTCGGCATGAGTTTTGAAAAGTTGGAAGTTGATTAGTTCTTTAGGCTTGAATTGAGGTGCGATTTGTGATTTTGATATTATTTTGTGTTTATATTTTGAGACTGGTTGGTGTGTTTAGACAGGGTCCCAGGGGTCTAAGGTGTGTTTCGGATGAGTTCCAGATCATTTTCATAATATTTGGCAGACTTGTTCTGGTGTATCGCACCTACGAGGGTCTTGCCGCAGGTGCGAGTCCGCAGAATAGGACCTGGGGCCGCAAATGCGATGCATGGATGGAGGAGGCTGAGTCCTAGATGCGCGTTGAGAGCGCAGATGTTCCTGCCCAGAAGTGGAGTTCCTTCCATAGAAGCGACTAGAGGTCCGTAGAAGCGGATGATCGAGAGTTAAGTGATTCTCGCATCTGCTATGGTTTTTCCTCAGAAGCGGGATTTTAATCTGCAAATACGAAACTACTGCGCATAATATATCTTTTGAGGTTTTTGATTATGTTTCATTACTGGAATTTTGGAGCTCGGCTAGAGGCGATTTGGAGGGTTTTTCACTACAAATTGAAGGCTAAGTAATCTCCACTTGATTTGGATGTTAGATCTTGTTTCCCCATAGTTTATTACACCTAGATAAGGTAATTTAAGGGAGAAACTTGGGCGGGTTTGCTATGGTTATTGGAGAGTTAAAATTGGTAATATGGGGGTTGATTTGAGCTTGGACTTGGATAAAACACATATATTTGAACTCGTATTGGAATGGGTGTTTGAGATTTGTGAGTTTTATTGGGTTCCAGGATGAGGACCCAGGGTTGACTTTTTGGTTGACTTTGTGTATTTGTATCAAGATCAAAACTTTATTATTTGGGGTTGTTTCCTATGGCTTTTATTGATGTTATTACATTATTTTGGCTAGATTCGAGCCGTTTGAAGGTTTACTCGCGCGGGAAGGGATTTCTAGAGTATTGATTTGGCTTTCTTGAGGTAAGTATCTTAACCAAAATTGGTTGAGGCACTAGTTACCCGAGTTATTAGTGTTGGCTACGCACTATAGGTGGCGCACATGTGAAGGGGGTTGAACCTATGTGCGTGAACCGGGGTAGTATCCATGCTCGGGGTTGTAATTAGGCTATGATATGCCTTGAATTGGTTGCTAAGCTTCATGCTATCATGATTCTTATGTTGTATCCCCCTTTGTGACCTAATTGAATCATGTAATAGGTTATTTGTTGGTTAATCTCTTGTTCAAACGTGTAAATTGCTATTTGGTGGCGTAATCGCCTAATTTTGAACTATGGTAATACACTTCGCATATGCCTTTGTCACTTATATCAGTTGATGAGTATTTACTTTAATATCCATTGTTCATGTACATGTATTCTTGTTATGCTTTCTATGTGAATGGACTTAGGTTGATAGCACATGAATGGTCCGTGCGGATCTGAGTTATGATAGCACGTGAGTTGTCTGTGCGAGTGTTATACACGTGAGTTGTTTGTGCAGCATGTGAGTAAGGATTCATCCCTCTAGGATCACCTTCTCATGTTTCTCTCTTTATGGTGCACACGTCGTATGAGGAAAACTGATCATTGTTTGGTTTGGTTATTGTATTTTTTCTCTACTTGCAATTTCCTTGGATGTATACATGTTTTATTCGCATATCTTCTCTATATGCTAGATCAGGAATGTGTACATGCCTTGTCGTGCATATCTTCTCTATATGCTAGATTGTTAATTGATACAGGCATGGCATGTTATCTCTTGTGCACCGGCATGACTTTGTCTATGTTTTCATGATTAAATGGTATTATTGTTGTGTACTTGTGAAATTTATGAACTGAGCAGGTTATTAGCGAGTTTCATTGATAATTCTTGTTGATATTACCTCGTCGAGGTAAGGTATGATACTTATTGAGTACTCGGTTGTACTCATACTATACTCTGCACTTAATTGTGCAAATCCAGGTGTCGGATCGAGCTGAGAATCGCTGTGGTTGTTGTTGTGAGTTGCCGAGAGATGAGGTAAAGTTGTATTTCGACCACAGTCTTTGGCATCTCTTTTCATATAAGTACTGTTGTTATTCAGACAATATTTTTATTTTGTTCCAAACTTGTACTTCTATATACTCATGACTTTATATGACTATTTGTGGGGGATTTAATGTATTGACGCAGTTATTTATGTCAGATGGCACTGAATCTACTTTATTTCCATTAATTCTGTTATCTTGTTCTGTTTTAGTTATATTGGCTTGCCTAGCAAGTGAATTAGACGCCATTACGATTGGTGGGTGGTGCTGGGCCGTCACAATTACAAAGACGAAGCATGATAATTAATTTACGTATGCTAAAATCTGACTCATATTTAAAAGTTGAATAGTATGTGCATTTGTATTTTATTTCAATCAATATAAATAGAGGTGTGCATTATTCGTATTAAATCGAGAAACCAAATCAAACTAATATATTTGATTATTTGGTTCGATTATTTGGTTTGATTTTTTGATTTGGATCTGAATGAAGGAATTAAAATTTTTAATGGTTTCGAATTTCAAAAACAAAAACTCAAAATTCAAAGAAAAAAAGTATATATATAAATATAAATAGATAAATATTTGAGGAAATTAGTTAGTATGGTTCAAATTTTATAATTTTACGATTTTGACGAATATTACTCACTTCTAAGTTCTGTGCTTTAAAGCTTTACATGGGACTTGTATTAGATTACTATATATAATAAGGGACAATAGAAAATTTGTTGTCGTCCTCGGGTTATATTACAACTAGGCATCCCAATCAAAAGGGCTTCCTCTTCCAAATTCACCCTTGTATTTCTCTTTTATTACTTTATCCACTAGAATGTATTGTCCATATATAAATCAAGTCACTTTCAAGCCTTTTTATAATACATAGCCCCTTAGAGTAACTTTTATAGGTGACGTGATATGTACTATATTTCTTTATTAGTATTACTTTGGTTCTCATAAGCCTCTTTTTTTGCTCCTACTATATTTCTTTATTAGTATTACATAGGTTCTCACTTTCATTTTGGTAAATTGAAAAACTTTGAGGTCATTTTAAAACACTTCAAAAATTATGACAATGTCAACTAATAAAAACACGTTGCTACGCATAACTATATAAGGAGAATATTCCAGGTTTGCTGTTACCTTAATGAAAACATGTATTGCACGCAAAAATAGAAAGTTTTCTAATTAGTAGCTTATATATTCTTTAATTGTTTAAAGTGAAGCTTTGAAAATTTAACAAACAAAAATTGGTCTATGTACTGAGGGGTAGTTTGGTAGGTTGTACTAAGTAAAATAATATTTATATAAAAATTTAATTCGTTCAATACAATGTTTGGTTGCTCAATTCAATTTATGCATACCTAATACATGGATTACTTATACCTCATAGGAGGGCTTAGCTAATACCAAAGAAATTAAGGGATTACTAATCCCTACATTAACTATTCCTGGATAAGACCCTAAAATTATTAAACCGCCCCTCAAACCCTTTTCCTAAATTTTTTTATATACAGAAAGAAGAAAATCCAAGGGTATAATTGTAAAGAAGATTTTGTACAGTTTTAAACCAAACACAAGCTAATTTTTAATACAATGAACAAAAAACTTGATAAAAAATAATCCCAACACTATAATCCCTGCATTACTAATACATGCATTACTAATCCCTACATTACTAATCTTTGTATTACTTGTGTTCGTACCAAACGACCCCTAAATATTATTACCGAATTTGATCTTTTATATAAACTTTTTGTTATAATAGTATTGGAATTCAAATCTTTTCATCGGGCATATTCTGTCGGTTTGTAAGTTGATTAGCTATGTAGTTGATGTTTAACAAAATTGAAATAATTTTTTAGATGTTATTTGTGGTATTAGCATTTTTTATTTTAATTTAATGCATGCATAGCTAAAAGTTACTATATAATATTTGGCGAAATATATAAACGGTCTTTTTAAATTGTCCACAACAATCACATAGACATTTTAACTTCATTAGAGACCTGATAGACACCCCTCTCATCCCGTATATCACTGTTTGCCCCAAAAATTGGAAACAAATCAATTGAATTTTGAACGTGGGAAATGATAGGTAAGTGACAAATTCGACTGAAAACAAGTATATGATAAAAGATCAAAGATATTACAATTGTGAATCTAGATAGTCAATATATTGCCTTTTGTTTCTTTGCCTTTTGTTGCCAGAGAAAAAACCTCCTCTACCCAATGCATCACTACA
>MCJB01048097.1:0-51487 GCA_002018475.1 Nicotiana obtusifolia
CAAACATCGAATAATTCGATTTCCATAACAAATTTCATAGGCATCTCATGCCTCCTCGAGATTGGGCCCTGTCGTTGGCATTGGTCACAAGACTTCACCAACTGATTAGCATCCTGATAAATAGTCGGCCAGTAATATCCACACTCCAAAACCTTTGCAGCTGTTCTGTTGCCCCCATGATGACCCCCAACTGGTGAGTCATGGCATGCTTTCAGGATCGGTAGCATCTCTTCCTCGGGTACGCATCTTCGAATGATGTTATCCGCACAGACACAGAATAGGAATGGTTCTTCCCAATAATAATTTCGACAATCCCTCAAGAACTTCTTCCTTTGGTACGATTCCAACCCTTCCGGAATAAGATCGCTGACAATGTAGTTAGCGATGTCTGCATACCATGGTGCAACTGAATTTGATACCATCAGTATATGTTCATCTGGAAAGGAGTCATTTATCTCCAGCTCTTCTTTTTGTCTCCCTGATTCTTCCAGTCTAGATAAGTGATCAGCCACTTGCTTTTGTGTTCCCTTGCGATCCATAACTTCAAAGTCAAACTCTTGCAGCAGTAACACCCATCGGATTAGTCGCGGCTTAGCATCTTTCTTCGCTATCATTAATAACGGAGAGCAGCATGATCTGTATACACAATCACTTTGGAGCCCAATAGATATGCACGGAACTTTTCGAATGCATACACAATAGCTAACAGTTCCTGCTCAGTTACAGTGTAATTCATTTGCGCTCCATTAAGCGTCTTGCTAGCATAGTATACTGGGTGAAGAATTTTGTTGTGTCTCTTCCCCAGCATCACTCCAATAGCTACCGCGCTAGCATCGCACATCAGCTCAAAAGGCAACGACCAGTCAGGTGTGACAATGATAGGTGCCTTGGTGAGCTTCGTTTTCAGTTCTTCAAAAGCAGTGAGGCATTTTTCATCAAAGACGAACTTGGCATCTTTCTCTAAGAGTTTACACAATGGGTGTGCAATCTTTGAAAAATCTTTAATGAACCGCCTGTAGAATCCAGCATGCCCTAGAAAGCTACGGACACCCTTCACTGATGTGGGTGGAGGGATTTTGGAGATGATCTCAATTTTAGCTTTATCCACCTCTATACCATGCTTGGATATTTTATGCCCCAAAACAATACCTTCATCCACCATGAAGTGGCATTTTTTCCAATTTAATACAAGGTTTGTTTCTTCGCATCGTTTCAGCACTTGTTTGAGATTCTTCAAGCATTGCTCAAAAGTTTCCCCGACGACCGAAAAATCATCCATAAATACCTCAAGGAAATTTTCCACCATGTCAGAAAAAATTGACATCATACATGTCTGGAACGTGGCTGGAGCATTGCATAAGCCGAAAGGCATTCGACTGAAAGCAAATGTTCCATACGGGCAGGTGAACGTTGTCTTCTCCTGATCCTCCAAAGCAATATTTATCTGATTGTACCCGGAGTATCCGTCAAGGAAGCAATAAAAGGACTTTCCGGCTAGCCGATCAAGCATTTGATCAATAAAAGGCATAGGGAAATGATCCTTGCACGTGGCACTATTGAGCTTCCTATAATCCATGCATACTCGCCATCCAGTCACTGTCCTTGTTGGAATCAGCTCATTCTTTTCATTTTTGACCACCGTCATGCCTTCTTTCTTTGGCACACATTGCACTGGACTCACCCATGAACTATTAGCAATCGGGTACACAACTCCTGCATCCAGCCATTTTATTATCTCTTTCTTCACCACTTCCTGCATTGATGGATTCAGCCTTCTCTGGTGCTCCACGCTCGGTTTTGTCCCATTTTCAAGTTGAATCTTGTGCTCACAGATTCCTGCCAGAATTCCCCGAATGTCAGCAATTGTCCATCCGATGGCTTGTCTGTGTTCCTTCAAAACTTTCAGCAACTGTTCTACCTGCACATCATTCAACAACGAAGAAACAATTACTGGTAAAGTATTATTCAAACCAAGGAATTTATACCTCAAATGTGAAGGAAGCGGCTTGAGCTCTAATTGAGGTGGTTCAATGATGGACGGCTTCGCTAGAGGTGTAGCTCTATTCTCCAAATCTAGGGACAGTTTTGGTGGAGTATATGAATAAGAACCACGACCTTCTAACGCATTCACAGACTCCATAAACCCTTCCAAACCGTTACCATCGAAGTTCACCAATATAGCTGCCAGTGCTTCACCTAAGCATTGCTCCTCCATTTTCATCTCGACCGCTTCATCAACAATGCCAATTAGTGAAATATTTTCATACTCAGTTGGCAACTTCATTCCCTTACTAGCTTGAAAAGTGACTTCTTCATTGTTTACCCGGAACTTTATTTCAGTACGCTCTGAGTCCATAAGAGCCCTTCCAGTAGCTAAGAATGGTCTCCCCAATATGATAGGGATCTCCTTGTCAACAGCACAATCGAGGATCACAAAGTCGGCTGGAATATGAAATTTTCCAACTTTTACAATCACATCATCCACAATACCAATTGGTCTTTTGATAGATCGGTCAGCCATCTGCAACCTTATGCTTGTCGGCCTCGGCATTCCTAGCCCGGCTTGTTTGTAGATAGAGAGAGGCATTAGATTAATGCTGGCCCCATTATCACACAATGCCTTAGCAAAATCGCGCACTCCAATAGTACACGGAATAGTGAATGCTCCTGGGTCCTCTTTCTTCTGGATTGGATTTGTAGCTATGATAGAGCTAACTCTGTGAGTCATGTTTACCACCTCATTCCTGGTGGTTCTCTTTTTAGTAATCAGATCCTTGAGATACTTGGCAAACCCTGGCATTTCCTGGAACGCCTCCAAGAAAGGTATATTAACTGATAACTGCTTGAGAATGTCGTAAAACTTCTCAAATTTGATGTCGTCCATTCTTCTAGTAAGTCTCTGAGGAAAAGGAGGAGGGGGTCTAGGAATTGGCGGAAGAAAGGATGATGTTCCTTCTGCCTTATCCTTTATCCCTTCCTGAGTCTCATCTCTGTTCAACACAATTTTTGGATTTTCGTTTACCTCAGCAACACTATCTTTTTCAACTTCGACCTCTTTTTGAAGTTCTTCAGCTTCATCTCTTCCCTGTGATGTCTTACCACTCCTAGTCGTGACAGCCATAATATGAGCAGTTGGGCCACTTCCACTTCTCTTAGGATTTGCAATTGTGTTGCTAGGAAGTGTTCCCTTCTGTTGTGGATATTGTTCACGAGAGAGGTCCCTCATTTACAATTCCAACTTTTGAATCGCTGCTGTGTGGGAGCCAACCAATTCAGTCATGTTTTTCATGGAAGTATCTGACTTTTCTTGGTTCTGTAATATCCTCTCGAGCATACTCTCCAGTTTAGATTCACTTAAGGATCCCTGATTCGAATACTGCCCTTCCGGAGGAACATAAGGGTTGGAACTTCGGTTTGGAAAATTATTACTGTTGTTCCAATTTCCTTGATTAGGGCCACTTTGATCATTTCGCCATTGTTGGGGACCTTGCCCTTGCGGGTTTGGTCTCCAATGATTTTGCGTCCCTTGACCCTGATAATGTTGCCTTTGATAACCTCCCTGAGTATTGTTGACATAATTCGCCGCTTCATATTCATCACTTTGCATTGGTTGCACATTCTCCACTACATTGACTTTCTTCTTTTGATTTTCTGTAAACAACTTCATCAATACATTAACATTGGTGGCAAGTTCAGCAATCACCTGGTCTCGTTCTTGATTTTCCTTTATCAAGTTGTTCATAGAAGGAGACCCAATTGTAATGCCACCTGTTGTATCCTCAGAATGCCAATCTTGATTGTGTCTAGCCATTTTTATCCAAAATATGAGTTACTCTAGCGAAGGTTTTATCCATGAAGGATCCAGCAGCAGCATTCTTCGCTATTGATTGGTTCATAGGATCCAAACCCATATAGAACTTTTCCAGTAAGATTGAATCTGGAAAGCCATGGTTTGGGGACATCACCAAATACAACTTGAAGCGTTCCCACGCTTCGTGAAGTTGTTCACCAGGTAGTTGTTTAAAGAAAAATATCTTGTTGTGGAGCTCAGATTTCTTGCTTTGTGGAAACCACTTTGACAAGAATGCCCGGACCAGTTCCGGCCATGAACGGATGGAATTTGGAGGAAGGTTTTGAAGCTATTTCCTCGCATCTCCAGCTAACGAGTACTTAAAGCATCTCAGCCTTAATGCATCGTCAGAGACATTATTTTGCTTGTGCGTCGCACAAACACCCAAAAAGTTCCTGAAGTGCTGCATTGGATCGTCATCAGTAGAGTTTCTGAAGTATCCTTCAGCTTTCAGCATCAAAATCAGTCCATGTTCTACCTTGAACGTAGCAGCACCTATAGCTGGAGGTACTATAGCTTTCGTATCCTTTATGTATTCTTCAATGTCAGCAAAAGGATTTTCTTCCTGCTCCACCTCTACCTCATCTTCACGGTCTGCCATATCTTCTTGTCTACAACAACCAAAACAAACAACGCACAATCAAGTGGAATTAGACTTATAGTAAAGTATACACTAGTCAGAAATTTCAAAACCGTATTCCCCGGCAACGGCGCCAAAATTTGATTCGCTCAAATTACACCTTAACAATAGTGTAAGCGATCGATGTCAAATATAGTAACCCAACAAGGTTGGGGTCGAATCCCACAGGGAATAGGCGTGAAACTATTGTCCAATTAATGTAATACTTTACTTAGTCGTAATTGTATCAAGTAGCCAAATAAAATAAAGAAGTGTTTAATATGTAAGAAAGGAAAACTGAAAACTAATGTTTAAGAATAGTTTGAACGTGAGAACTATGAATTTTAAGAAACCAAGGTTGTGTCCCCCTAAATGTAGTAGAATGTTCTTGATATTGATATTGAATTCCGTTCTTGATATGCAATTGGTGTCTACTATATCTATCCAATATTTCCCAATATGCGGATAATGTATTCTCTTACGATTCTTCCGAATACAAAAGAGTCGATTCTAAGAACAACCAATTATTTGTCAAATTAAAATCTACTTATTCCTAAGAGATTTCGCTAAACAAGGTTTAAAGCCTTGAAGTTCTGTTATTTATTGCTACCAAACCCTATCTTACTTTTCCAAGATAAGATAGCGTTAATTGGCATTCGTTAATGTTTGAAACCACTAACGATTAATTGAAAATGAGAAATAAATAAATATCAAGCTTCTCTCGAAATTGGAATCAATATCAAACTCTCAATAATATTCCACCCATCTAGGGTTCACAACCTTAGCGTTTAAGTTTAGCTACACATGCTGAGAATTAAAGAACAAGAAAAAGTAATGGATATCATCTTACAAAAATAGAGGGTTTGATCACCAAAAGCTTCTAAGAATTCAAAAAATAATCAAAGCCGTACTTTTTACTCTCAGTTCTGACAAGTATCTCTTCACAAAACCCTATAAAAGCTATTTATAGAGGCCCAAAACCCGAGGCGAGCAGCAGTCAGTTTTTCCCTCGTTGTACATATGCGAATCGCATTCCTGTCGCAGAACAGGAATGCGGTTCGCAAATCTTCCTATTCCATCGCAAGTCGCACCAGTCAGCCTTACTTTCATCGCATCTGGATTTGCGGTTCGCAGGTTGACTTTGCGATCGCATTCTTCACACTGACTTTCACCCGGAACTCTGTTCGTATTTGCGATTAGAATGCGGTTTGCATTCCTGTTTTGCGGTCACATTTGCGATCGCATTCTCAACCTAAAGGTTGGCTTAAAGTTCTATCTTCATCTGCGATCCACTTGCAAACTATGGGACTCGCATTTCTGTTCTGCGATCGCATAGTTGCATCTGCGATGCTCCTGACCTCTATTCTTGCCTTTAGCTGGCTTTTTGGACTTCTTTTCCATACTTCTAGATTTCTTCACTCAATGCACTACAATTAAACTAAAATTACGTAAGTATCGTGATAATTAACATGTAGAACAAGTCAAACTTTTAACAAATAGTATCAAAATGTGCCTAAATTACCCGACACATCAAAGGCAAAGCAAGTCTATAATCAACTTCACCAATTCTCTCCAATACCTCAAAAGGACCAATAAACCTCAGGCTCAACTTTCCCTTGTTTTCAAACCACATACGCCCTTCATAGGTGAAACTCTAAGAAGAACCTTCTCATCATCCATGAAAGCCATATCACGAACCTTCCTACTAGTATAACTCTTCTACCTAGACTGAATTGTGTGAAGCCTCTCCTAAACCAACTTCACCTTCTCCAAAGCATCATGAACCAAGTCCGTGCCCAATAACCTAGCCTCCTCAGGCTCAAACCAACCAACCAGAGAACGACATCGCTTCCCATATAAGGCCTCATACAGAGCCATTTGAATACTAGACTTGTAGCTGTTCTTGTAGACAAACTTCACTAATGGTAGAAACTGGTTCCATTAGCCATTGGAATCAATAATGCATGCCCTCAATATATCCTCAAGGATCTAAATTACAGGACAGAAAGATTGCTCCTGCCAGGCGCCAAGGAAGAAGTTCAAAAGGTTCAGGTTGCAAAAATTCTCAAGCGACAAGTCCAGGTTCAAAACGAAAATAAAATACTTCAGAAGGAGAAGGTCGGGCAATGCAAGGAGAAATAGAGACTGTTTTGTATGTAATAAAATAGGACATTTTGTGAGAAACTTCCCGTAGTTTGAGCAGTCTATTAGACTTCTCTATAAAATTGCAGATTACAAAGGTTTATGAGGAATATGGTGATGATCATTACCAAATTTTAGAAATAAAGCCAAAGGTAAAGATGAGATCCACAACATCACTGTAATCCCCCAAGCAGAAATCAAGGTCTATGCATCTAAGTGGTACAAACCAATGCATGTCATAGCTTTCGTTGACGCGGGAGCAGCCTCCTCGCTCATTAATCCTGCGGTCTTTCAAGATGAGTATTGGGTGCCGTACTTCAAGAATTTCAGCACAAGCTCAAATGGAATTCTAACCACTACTGCCATTATCAAGCACCCGATCACTATCAAATTCTTCCCAGGACTGAAGTACATGACCAAATTGATTGGTTCAGACGTCCTAGGAAAGGATTTGATTATTAGTTTTGACATTTACAGGGTTTTTCAGACAAACGCAAGATCAAAGCCAATGGGATATCATTCAAAAAACAATTCAAGCAATATTGTGTAGTCCCGAGATTGTTCCAACTTACAAAAGAAGATCAAGTTAGGGAAATTGAAGCACAAATCAGACAACACTCTTGTGCAGAATCTCATACTTAATTCTTAGCCAAATATGACAATCCGTTATGGAAAAATGAAGAGTTCTTCAAAAACTTGCCTTTCAAGAAAAATGAGAATATCAACCCTACAAAGGCAAGTCACTCCGGTATGAATCCCGACCACCTTCACCTTGCTAAAAAGGAGTGTCAGGAGCTAGAGAAATTTGATCTCATTGAGCCATAAAATTCAAAATCGGCGTGCAAAGCATTTTATGTCAACAAAAGAGCCGAGCAAACAATAGGTAAATTGAGATTGGTAATTAATTACCAACCACTCAATCATTTTCTTTTGGATGATAAGTTTTCCATCCCGAATAAGCTCATCCTTTTCTCCCAAATTGTCAAGGAAAAATATTTTTCTATTTTTGATGTCAAATCAGGCTTTTTGCAATTGAGAATCCACCAGGATGATAGGGAAAAAACTTGTTTTAGCATTACCGATCACTATTTTCAGTGGAAAGTCATACCTTTTGGTTTAAAAACTGCTCCATCTTTGTTTGAAAAGGCCATGATAAAAATATTTCAGCCCATCATCCACACATCACTTGTTTATATTGATGGTATTTTACTACATAGTGGTACTTGGGAGGAGCACATAAATTTGCTGAATCATTTTGCATCTTTAGTGCGAAAAAATGACATCATGCTTTTAGCCAAAAATATAGTTTTTGCAAAAAATGAAATTGAGTATTTGGGAATGCACTCGTGGAGAATACACTTGAGGTCCTCATATTTCTCAGGAACTTCTCAAGTTCCCCAATATTTGTTTCACGATGAAGCAAATCCAGCAGTTTTTGGGAGTAATAAGTTATGTGAGATTTTATTCCTAATGTTTCCACATATATTTCTCCTCTCACAAAATTTTTGAAGTAGAATGCCCAGCCACGGGGAAAGGAGTAAAGTGATGCAGTTAGAAAAATAAAAGAGGTGTCCCAAAGATCACATCTTTGTACATTCCCTCCAATGGAATGAAAATACTGCAGACCGATTCCAACAATGAATATCGGAGCGTGATTTGTTTGAGGAAGAAAATGGTCTGAGAAAAATATGTGGTTACGCCAGTGGACAAGGATGCTGAACAACACTATCATTCCACTTTAGGGAGATTCTTCCAGTGAAAAATGAGATTAAAAATTTTAATTTTTTCCTAATTCACTCAGAGTTTCTTATTGAGATGGATATGAAAGCTTTTTACAGGATGATCCAACTGAATCCAAAGATCATTTCGGATATGCAAATTCTCAGATAGGCTCAGTGGTTCTCTCCCTACAAGATTCAGGTCAAGTACTTGAAAGGAAAAGATAATTATGTTACTGATTTCCTTTCAAGGCCAGGTGAATTTTCTAAAAGGTTTCAAAAATTAAAGCACATGAAGTAGAATAAATCAGCAGTTCAAATGTTCTTGTTCTCACATGTGCCACAACCAGGTTCCAAAAGGTTTCAAAAGGGTTTCACCCCCTGTGGTATCAAACACAGAAAGAACAGGTTGACAAGCCAAATGTTCATGTTTTCAGAATCCCCATGGTAAAGTTCCTCATCTATGACATCACATCACCCGCCGGAGCTATTGAAATTTTCGGATCCTCTTGATCCGTTCATATTGCTTGGAAGCAGGAATTTTTATGAACTCCGAGTTTTCAAGGGAGGCATTATCCATCCAGAGTATCTATATTGCCAGGTTTTCTCAGTACATACTAGAGATTTTCCACGGGAGCTCTTATGGTACATTTGGTATCTATGTCATCAAAACTACATTCTTATGTAATTTAAATGCGGTAACTTTCGGGACTTTGAAATTCTTGAACCCTACCTAAATTTTTTTTTTTTTTTTTTGTGGTTCAAACCTCAAAAATATTGGGTTCATCATTTTAATTCTAGTGAAGCCAAAATATTTATGTTTCCCCAGGCCATTTGACATTTTCCAGAGCTCCATCCATGTGATCCCTATAGTTTCTCTGTGCTATCATTATCCAGACACAATTCAAGCAAGGGAAGAAAAGTTCGCTGAAGCCCAGGAGATGATTTTTCAGCAGAACAGGCACATTCCAAAGGTGATATGGCAAGGTGAAGAAAAGAGTTGCAATTATTCTTCCACCTACTCTCTTTGGAAAGACGTTAAAGTAGAGCTCAAACAATACATGGAGCTGCTTGGAGACTAATAAGACCCATATGAAACTAATCCAACAAAAATTACTAAGATTATTTTAAATGGAGAAGACAACACTCCGTCACAGGAGAGGACATGTAAAAGAGCAAGAATTATGAAGAATATCAACCGCATATAAAGAAACATTTCACAAGAGCTGAAAAATGAAGGCTAGAAGGGTTAAAGACAAGCATAATGCGTAATCATGAGCCAAGACATAATTTGCATAAGCCTTCTAAACCTTTTTAGCCAATTACCCTTCCATAATTCCCCCTTTCCCTTAAAATAAAAATCGGCACAAGTCTTTTACCTTTTAGTGACTTTAACCCACCAAAAGTTATCATAAAAATCCAAAAATATATCAATAGAGTTTCCTACCCATGTCTTTGCATAAAGTTCTCAAAGTTCTATGCCATGCAAGTACTATTCAATTGCCTCTCATGTCACCAAAGAAAAGTCATTCATGTCAAGCCATAAACTTCCCCAAGTTCCATGCCATGCAAATACTATTCAAGGGTTCCCTCATGTCATCAAAGAAAAGTCATTCATGTCAATCCATAAATTTACCCAAACCCAATGCCATGCAAATACAATTCATGGGTCCTTTTGCCATCATCCATGTCTTATCCAAAGCAAAAACCAAAACCCAATGCCGTACAATTTGTTTTTAGTTCATGATCATGCTTTTATGCTTTCTCCATTAGCCAAATAAGTGTCTTACATTGTAAGACTTTTATATTTGTTACACTTGTTTTATGCCACTTGTACTATGTAATTAAATAAGGATAGTACATGTACTAGCTTTTCATCTCCTATAAATAGGAGCCTTTGTAGTAGTTGGAGATCATCTTATTTCCAACCTAGTTTTCTTGTAAAAACTGTTGTGTAATAAAATATCTTCTTCTAGCTAAGCCTCTTATAGTTTCTTCCTCCAAAATATAGGGATATGGCTGGTTTATATATGAGTGTAGAGTCCCAAAATACTTTAGTAGTTGAGGAAGATTGCTCTAGTAATTGAGGAAGATTGATTTAGTAGTTGAGAAAGATTGTTTTAGTAGTTGTTGCATTAGGCGTGCAAGAGTTTTCCGAGTTTGCTTACGGCCTAGTTGTGGTGAGGGAGCCTTTTGTGAGCCTCCAGCACCCCTTGTACGAAAACTTTTGTGCAAATAATTCAACCACTGCTAAGGTGATTCAATCTCTACTGGCTTAATCCAATCTCTATTCTTGTAATTCAATCTTTACTCTAATATTTTACCGATCTCTACAATTATCGGTACTGCACTCACCCCCTATGGGCGGCATAAACCTGTCTCTAATACCACAAGGAGCGAGTGTAGTACCCGGAATCGTAGAGATTGGTAAAGTACCAGAGTAGAGATTGAATTACTAGAATAGAGATTGAAAAACTTTCATAGAGATTGGATTACTTCAGTAGAGGTTGGATCACCTTAGCGTCAGTTGAATTACTCGCACGATAATCTTCCTACAAGGAGGTGCTGGAGGCTCACAAAAGGCATCTTTCTCCACAAGTAGGTCGTCAACAGCAAACTCGGAAAACTCTTGCACAAGTTACATTCATAATACGCTGAAAATTAGGTCAAATATAGCTGAGCTTTACTCCCAATATACTTAGAATTACGGGATGATCCAACTATCAAATTAAATATCTACAAGTCTAGTTTCCAACGTATTAAACCATTTGTCAATACGGCATCAGAGTTGAGATATATTTGTATTTTTGCGAGACTGCGCAAATTAAATAGGTGACAAGTATGTGCTTCACCTACTTGCTTAAATGAAAGGACCAAATATGTTCAAAAAGGGCTATTTGGGGTCTTCAAAAGAGCCCTTTTAAGGGATGATTTCCTTCATACATTACACTCATTATAGAGCAAAAACAATCAGAGATAAGCCCCTGCAAACCTCTCCCAAAAATTCAACACAAAACCCTAAATGATTTTCTCTTCTTTTCAAGTTCTAGTTGGAGGAAAACCTAAGGGTTGAAGAACCAAGATATGAGCTGATATATTCACCAAATTCGCTCTATAATTGTATGAACTCACAAGATGGTGATCGAAAGCCGTGAGTTCAAGTTAATCAACTTGTAGTGGACTGTTTCATTTTACTGTTGGGTTGTCTGTTTTCTACTGTTTTATGGAGATTGGGAGGAGAAAGGGTGTGAAGAAACACCACATAATGGTGGTATGGTTGGGTGGTCGTTCATTGTTACATTTCCGGGTTGTTTGTTTCCTACTGTTGTTGGTGTTATTTCAAATTGGGAGGAAGTAAATATTATAGGGGGGATGCTGCCCGATTTTATTATAAAATAAGCTTGTCGTTCGTTGTGTGATAGTTGTGTCTTCTGTAACTTAATGATAGTATTATTATTGTTGTTGTAGATTAATGTACGACGAGACGTGGTTACTGGGAATATTGTGATAAGGTATGTTAAGGCTAAACCTTTACTTCATTTTGGCATGATCCCATAACTACATGCATTTGATAACGAGACATAAAGAGAAGTTCGTATTCCTGAACTTATGTACATTATCCTATTCTCATAAATTATAGTATTCTCCCTTATCGGGACTTTATATTCAGTTAAGTATTCTTTTTCAAGTCAAGAGAGCATAGGGTTTATATATTTATGTACAATATTATAGTATTTTCGCCACCATCGAGCAATAATCGGCAGGCAGGACCATATTGGGTAGTATTACAGTATTTTTACCATCATCGAGCTATAATAGGTGGGAAGGCCCCTATTGGGTAACCTATGATCAGATGGTAAGTTATATACCAAGCCTACTGTGGTCGAGCGCCTATGAGCGAGCCCGGAATGGCTGAGATACAGAGCCTAGTATGGCCGAGCGCCTATGAGCGAGCCTACTATGGCAGAGCAGTTACACATACCGAGCCTTATAGGGCCGGGAAGCTATTTTACTAACTATATTGAGAGAGAGTTGAGTCAGTAGCAGCAGGTAAGCATTTCTTCAGATTATCTTTGACTACCAGTTACTTTCAGTTATTATATTATTAGTTTAGTTTCAGCTTTCAGTTATTCTATTGCCTTACATACTCTGTACATTATTTTGTACTGACGTCCCTTTTGCTGGGGACGCTGCATTTCATATCTGTAGGTCCTGATAGACATCTAGATAGACCTTCCCAGTAGACAGATTGAAACATCAGCTTGGTTGGTAAGATTCACTTCCTTGGAGTTACCGGGTCTAGACCTTGGAGTCCATTTTATACATATAGGTTTGATGGGTAGGTCAAGGCCCTCTCCCGACCATGATACAATACAGTTATCTCTAGAGGCTTGTAGACGAGTCCTGTGTATTTTGTATGTTAGTATAGTGGCTTTGCCAGCCTTGTGTACATGTTCAGTTTAATATTGTTGGTTGTAGACGTTCATGGCGGCCTCGTCGGCTTGCACAATTATGTATATAAGCTTTTGGGTATGTTTACCCTCAGATGAGAGAGACATTATTTTCAGATGATTCAGAATATGGCCCATCGGCCTCGATTGGTATTGTCAGCTTACATGTAGGACTCATTGGCCTAAATTGAGGGATACACCTCCATAGTTTACAGTTACAGAGTATTACGCTTGGGCCGAGTATTGCACAGGGTGCCGGCCATGCCTCCCCAGGTTTGGGGCATGACATAAAGCAATCTTTCTCAACTACTAAAGCATTCTTTCTCAACTACTAGAGTAATCTTCCTCAACTACTAGAGCAATCGTTTTCAACTACTAAAGTATTTTGAGACTCTACGCTCAAATATAAACCAGCCATATCCCCATATTTTGGAGGAAGAAACTATAAGATACTTAACCAGAAGAAGACATTTATTACACAAGAGTTTTTACAAGAGAACTAGGATGGAATAAGACGATCTCCAACTATTACAAATGCTTCTATTTATAGGAGATGAAAAGCTAGTACATGTACTACCCTTATTTAATTACATAGTACAAGTGGCATAAAACATGTAAAACAAACATAAAAAGCCTTACAATGTAAGACACTTATTTGGATAATAGACAAAGCACAAAAGCAGGATCGTGAACTAAAAAGCAAATTGCATGGCCTTGGGTTTTGGTTTTAGGTTTGGACAAGACATGGATGATGGTAAAAGGACCCATGAATAGTATTTATATGGCATTGGGTTTGGATAAATTTATGGCTTGACATGAATGACTTTTCTTCAATGACATGAGGGACCCTTGAATAGTATTTGCATGGCATAGAACTTGCGAAATTTTATGGCTTGACATAAATGACTTTTCTTTGATGACATAAGGAGCCCTTGAATAGTACTTGCACGACATAGAACTTTGGAAATTTATGGAAAGATATGGGTAGGTAACTTTATTGATATATTTTAATATTTTCATTGTAACTTTTGGTGGGTTAAAAGTGACTAAAAGGTGAAATATTTGTGAAAATTTATTTTTCTTTTCTATGGTAATCTCTTATGGGGTAGAGTGGTGAAAAGGGAAAAGAAGGTGTGCATACTTTTATTTTTTCAAATGGTACTTAAGAGGTGAAAATGTTTTAAGATGCTTGTGCAAATTTTTATTTATAGGAAAGGGGGATTATGGAAGGGTAGTTGGCTAAAAAGGTTAAAAAAAACTGATTCAAATTATTTCCTAGCTCATGATTATGCATTATGCTTGTCTTTAACCTTATAACCTTCGTTTTCAGCTCTTGTGAAATATCTCCTTATATGCGGATGATCTTCTTCTATAATTCTTTCTCTTTTACATGTCCTCTTCTGCGAAGGAGTGTTGTTTTCCCCATTTAAAATAATCCTAGCAATTTTTGTTGGATTAATTTCATATAGGTCTTGCTAGTCTTCAAGTAGCGCCATGTATTCTTTGAGCTCTGCTTTAACATCTTTCCAAAGGGGGTAGGTGGAATAATAATTGCAATTCTTTTCTTCTCCTGGCCATATGGCCTTTGGAATGTGCCCATTCTGCTGAAAAATCATCTTCTGAGCTTCATCGACCTTTTCTCCGTAGTTTGAATTGTGTCTGGATAATGATAGCAAAGAGAAACTATAGGGATCACATAGATGGTGCTCTAGACAATTTCAACGGCCTATAGAACATAAATTTTTTGGCTCCACTAGAATTAAAAAGATGAAACCAATATTTTTGAGGTTTGAACCAAAACAAAAATATTTTTAGATAGGGTTCAAGATTTTCAAAATCCAGAAGTCACCACATTTAAATTCCATAAGAATGTAGTATTGATGACATAGATACCAAAAGAACCATAAAAGCTCCTGTGAAAAATTCGTAGCATGTGCCGACTTAGCAACATGAATACTCCAGATGGATAATGCGTGCTCGAAAAACATGGAGCTCATAAAAATTCCTTCTTCCTAGAAAGATGAACGGATCAAGAGGATCTGAAAATTCTAAGAGCTCCAACGTGTGATGTGATGACATTGATGAGGAACTTGGGTACGCTTAACGACCCGACCAGTCATTTTGTGTAATTGTGCCCTGTTTCCCCTTTTGTTGCTTCAGACATGTGTGTTTATGGTTTTAGAACTTACGGAATTGATTGGTTTCATTCCGGAAAGATTTTGGGTTGATTTGAACCCTTTGATTTCTAGGTTAAGAAGCTAAGTTGTTTATGCTGACCAATGGTCGAGTTTTGTGAAAATGACTCTGGAATGGTTTTTTGATTGCTTCGATAGCTTCGTATCGTGATTTTGGACTTGGGCGTAGCTCGTAAGTTGATTTGTGTTGTTTTACTGAAAATTGAGAATTTGAAATTAGAAGATTGACAGTAGGTTGACTTTTAGCTATCTTGTTCGAAATTTTATTTTGGGACTTGGAATAGGTCCATTATGTTATTTAGAACTATTCTGCAAAATTTTGTATAGTTTGGAGTTGATTTGATAGGATTCGGACGCTTAGTTGAAATTCTAGAAGTTCTTGAAATTTACTTTGAAATTCATGTATTTTTGTGTCTGATTCGTAGTTCTGGATGTTATTTTTGTATTTGATTGTGTGAGTGAGTTTGTACGATGTTTCTAGACTTGTGTGGATTGGATCCCTGAGGGCTCAGATGAGCTTCGGACATGTTTCAGAATGTTTGGACTAAAAACAGGAATTTGGCGTGTTGATACCTCTGGTGTCATATTTGGAAACACCAGCTTCTCAATTGCGAGCTTAGTAGGGGGTCTCAGGTATCTCAAATGCGATACCAGGCTCGCAATTGCGAAGTAGCTCAGGAATTGAGTAGTTCGCTTTTGCGACAAAAATGTCGCATTTGCGAGGAGGACAGGCTTCGCAAATGCGAAGCCAATGTCGCATTTGCAACCTCCTCTTAGGTTGTCATTGGCCGTATTTGCGAGGATTTATTCGCAATTACGAGGGTTCGCATTTTCGAACCCATGTCACAGCTGCGACATCTACAATTGATCAAAAAAGTTGGGAGTCGAGATTTTTTCAACATATTCTCTCATTTTAGAACCCTAGACTCGGTAGGAGGCGATTTGGAGAGGGGATTGTCATCTACAAACATTGGGTAAGTGATTCTAATTAATTCCCAACTATATTTCATGATTATATCTTAGATTAACATCAAATTTCGTTGAATCAAAGAGGAAAAATTGAGAAATTTATTCAAGTTTCTGAAAAAATGAGAATGTGAGTTTTGAGAGTCGATTTGGACTTGGATTTTGATACTAAACACCTATATGGACTCGTGGGGTTATGCGTAGTTAGAATCTACCCTTGGACTCGGGTTTTGACTGGGCGGGCCTCGGTTCACTTTTGTTGATGTTTTGAGAAAAGTGTAAAAATCATAGCTTTATTTATTGTAATTGTTTCCCTTTGCATTGTTTGATGATATTGAGTCAATTTTGGTTAGATTTGAGCCGTGTGGAGGCAAATTTTAGGGGAAAAGCTATTTTCGAGGGTTGAGTTGGCCTAATTGAGGTAAGTATCTTGCCTAACTTTGTAGGGGGGAGCTACCCCTTAGGAATTGATTTGTTTGTGCTACTTGTGTTATGTGAAAGCCGTGTACGAAAGGTGGCGAGTGGGTACATGGGCTATATTTGGTATTTGACCGGTTTAGGCTATGTAGACTCTTGTCATGCTTTTAATTGAATTGTCTTAACATTTTATGTCGTTCATTGTTAATCCACCCCTTTCATGTGCTAATCTACCCTTATATGCTTTATTTGACATTGTTCATACTTGTTTCACCTCTTACTTGCTAATTTGCTCTTATATGCTTTAATTGAAGTTATTGCCTTCATTGTGGTTTGTTACATCTTTAAATTGTTGAATTACTTGTAATTGAAGTTTTTATTTCGTGAAATATCTTATTGTTATGTTTTTGGTGTTGAAGTTGTGAAATCCGTTATCACATTGAGGCGAAGTTGTTAATTGCTGAGATTTCCTCCTTGTTGATTAATTCACATTCATTATTATTGTTGACATTCTTATATACATTTTGGTTGATCCATGACTATTTGTTGTTGAAATATTGATATTGTTGATTTTGGCAAGTTGTGAAATATGGGCACTTGTGGTGCGACTTGTTATTGTATTGTGATATTGATGTGCATCCGGCGGTATAAGGATAGGGGTTAATGTGCATACGACGGCACAAAGTGGGATTTATGTGCATGTTTCTAGTAAGGGAATTACTTGAAGCTACACGGCGTCATAAGGTGAGCTAAAGTGCGTGTAGCTATTTCAGGAAAAATATTTTCAAAACTATCTAATTTTAAGGCTCACGCGGCGTTATAGGGAAAGATTGTGATCAAAATTGAGAAATGTGAATATGAAGTGATACCTCGATTGTGATTCTTGTTGTGCATCTCATGTTGAAAAGAGTTATTCGTGGAATAATTCTTGTTGCTTTCATTCTTTGTTGTCTTATTAGTTTTGTCCGTATTTGATTATTGTGGTTCTCTCTATTTGCTTCCTTCTTGTTCACTCTATGTATATAATTCTGTCATTAGTCTACGTTATTAACTTGCTTCATTATCACTTATTCTCCGCTTTCCATTACTTCTTGTTATATTTTTATTCTGTTTATTATGTCCTAGTAAGTGTCTTGACCTGGCCTCGTCACTACTCTATCGAGGTTAGGCTTGGTACTTACTGAGTACCATTGTGGTCTACTCATACTACACTTATGCACATCTTCTTGTGTAGATCCAAGTACGTCTGCTCGTGCTGGACATTTGTGTTTTATTGTGGCTGCTACCCGGAAACTTCAAGGTATACCTGCTCGGTGTCCGAAGGCCTCAGTCACCTTCAATCTCATTTCATTTTGTTGTTTTTCTTATTCAAACAGTGTTGTAGTAGATATTCTAGATTACTCTGTAGAGCTTATGAATTAGTTCCACCGGTTTGGGAGAGTTGTGGTTGAGATTCTATTTTTGAAGTTTATAAGAGTTTATCAGTCTTGCTTTAGTATTTCTGCTTGATTATTTTTGTTAAGTTATTATTACATGTTAAGCTTACCTAGTCTTAGAGACTAGGTGCCATCACGACATCCTAAGGTGGGAAACTTGGGTCGTGACAAGTTGGTATCAGAGTTCTAGGTTCATAGGTGTTACGAGTCATAAGCAGGTTTAGTAGATGCATCCTTGAGTCTCTAAAGTCCTTATTTAACTTTTTCATCATCCCAACACACCAAAATAATGCCAATAACACCTCAACTATACTCCTCATCCCAAAATCTTCGAGAAGGATATATCACTATCCTTAGACAGATCACAACACATCAAATTGCATAAACCATGAGCTCTATCAAGCAAAAATCTTCTCACGTCGCCCATCTACGACACATATAAGCAGTTATAAAACCATTAACACTCTTCCACTATCTATAACAGAAGAGATAGTCCCACATCTAGAAATCCAAACTCTGTACCTCAAAAGTGCGAGATTCCTCATCCTAGTATCCTCCATATGACTACCTAGGCACCACTATGAAGCCACACCTGCAGGCATCTAGAAATGTGCAATTCTATAAACTCTTTCATGTCAAACACTAAAATCTCAACCTCAACGGCTGACTATCAAATAACTAATGTAGTGCTTAGTTGAATCATCCATAGACCCCATCAGGAAGTATCCTCTATAACACATTCCCTTTCTTGGTGATACTGAAATTAGTACTACTATAATTCTTATGAAACTTGAATAATCTTTGTAATCTCTGATCTCAATCCTTCTACCCAAAGATGAACCGCGACCTTTGCAAAGCATCCAAACTGCACAAGACTCACCACATCCATCATAATATCATATCTAATTTTAAGGATCCCATTATGAACTTTGAATCACATGTAGGATAGTCCTCCTCATAAGCACCTCATCGCCTAGAAGCATACAACTTAGCTCAACCCATGAGAGAGTCACAATCATGCAACGTACTCTCCAAGACTGTAGGCAACATTAACTTTAAAGTCATGGTCAACACCATCTCAAGCTTGTGGGAACTCACTTACACATAATTAAGCCATTGGAACTGAATCTCTTCAAGTCAACTAAATCACACATATTATTAAACCCAAAAGTCCTACCACAAAAAGTGTCCGAAAGCCGATCCTACCAAAATAACTGATCATTTCTGTTACCATGCTAGTCCAAGCTACTGCCATTGACCCAACTTATTCAGATTTCTATTGATCCACTTTTAAGGCACCACTTTTCTCTCCAATACACTTGTAATCTTCAACCAAATCTCGCACCAAGTTAACCCCACATGGAACTACGTCATCCGAATATCCGCAAGCCACTTCATTCACTTTCATGCATCCAAAAGTACCTCAAACCAAAATGTTTACTCTAAGAACCCTCCAACGAATCTAAAATTGTTCCTTTCATCTTCAAATGTTGAATTGTAGAATCAGTAATGATACAGAAGTATTCCCAGTCCCTATCATAATCTAATACCAATCTCAAATTCTTAATCAAATGAAGTATTTGGTAAATCCTTAAGTATCACTTCTTGAGACTTGAACTCATTAGAGCCACTCTCGAAAGTGACCCAATCTGCTATAGCCCCCCCCCCCAATGCATAGCCAAGCTTGTTGAAAGACATGTGCTTTGTTAGCACATGATTTCTCTAAAAGAAGTCGTCCTCAGGCAACCGAGTGAATCCTTTCTCTTGCACACTATATCCACCAAGAATATCAAACTTAGGTCATTAAACAATCTTCATATATCATTAAAGTGTAGTACATCATACATCCAACAAATTCCTTGCCCAAGTCATCCTTGATGTCACCCTTCTCAGGTCATAACTAATCCATAAACATACCTTAGTCTTGGAATTACAACAACACATGCCCACATGATTCGGTCGTTGATAGTAAACTCCCCTAGTCGGCTCAAATCCATAATCACATCATCCAAGACCTACAATAACTTTTCCTCCTTAACTACATGACCTCACACTACCCAATTAAATTTCTCGTAGGCTCATGTAGTACAAATTATAACACTTTCCAGATTGTCTGTCGAATACGTACTTATCCTTGTGATAGTCATGTTATTTTCCTCAAGCGATCCAAACTCTCGTCGTAGCATATACATTCAACTAGATAGAAATAAAATTCTTCATAAGAACCCCCTAAGAGATCATATAACCCCAAACATTCTCAGAGAAGATAACCCACTTGTTAGCCCCAATGCAACCTCTTATTGTGACCCTACCATGGTTACAACCTTTATGTAATCAACTGATTCTCCTGAGTCTATAGTCGTCCACAAGATATAAGAATATGTTCCACCCACTCATGAATAGGTGAAATTCCACTGACACATTCATATCTTAAGATTGTACTGCATGCCGAGATGATAATCAAGCGTCCTTATTCCTTTTATATTTTAGAAAATCCTTCTTGTCACATCCAAACCTTCTAAATGTAATCCTTAGACATATGACACATATTAAAAAGATGCCTCGTTAACTCTACCACTTCACTCTGAAAACATCTTCTCCTTTTTATTTCAATGTTGTAAAAGCACCCACTTGAATTGTAGAGCAACCAACAGTAAAAACATAGATATCTTACCGCTCAATGTGCCATCACCCGTACTTCTAAGGACACAACCGGATAGAAGAGTCAAATCATATGCTCAATACAGTCGATACCTGGTCATGAGTCCTTTAGACTGGCTTGCCCTCATAACACGGGAAAGCATGTCAGACCACATTTGTGATATCATCACAAGCCACCAGTGCCCAACTGATATCGATTATCATTATTGCATACGAATGAATAGAAGGAAATTGAAGTTTAGACTTCAAGTTGAAACAAATTCGCACGATAGGAAAAGAAAGAAATAGAAGTTTCCCAAATGCCCTTTAGCCTCTTAAAGATAAGTATAGATGTCATCATATCGATCCACAAGACTCTTCTAGACATTTGCTCATGACTCATAAAACATATGAACCTAGAGCTCTGATAAGAATTGGTCACGACCCAAATCCCACCAAGCCGTGATAGCACCTAACCCGACCTGCTAGTAAGCCAACCAACACATAAAACAACTTGAACTGAAGATCATCAAATAAATAATAGAAGAAGAATTTGAAAAATAATATAACAATCCCCAAGAACTGATAGTACAAGTTATGAGCCATTATGATTAGGATTACAATGTAGGTGTGAAGAAAATACATCATCTATCTAGAATATACATAAACAGTAATACAATTCATAAACTACCATGGAAAAATGGTAGCTTACTAGAATGTTGGTACTTTTTTAGTCCTAGCCTTTGGTTTCCACAACTCAGCTACAAAATTTGAACACAAGGTACAAAAGTGTAGTATGAGTATAATCAAACCCATGTACTCAGTATGTATCAAGACTAACCTCAATAAAGCAGTGGCGAGATTTAATCAAAGATACCACTGTATATAACATGTGCAGCTCATAAGCATATACAATAACAGAGAAAATAGGCAAGAAACAACCAGTGGATGTCAATAATAAGTGTACAATTAAAGAAGAAGAAATAAACATGCTTTTTTCCAAATGACCAGATTAAAGCATATACAAAATGCACAAAATCCGCATATAAAGGATAGTTGCACCAAGTAGCTTAACTTGAATACTTCTACATGAATGTAAAGTGACTATTCATAATAAAGACACAATTTCACATTAATTTTCAAATAGCATTTATACGGATGCTCCTACATGAGTTTGAAATATATAGATCAATCAGACACTCTCCAAGTGTCCATCAATCCACTTACAAGTCTCATGAATATGAATGATGCATGAATGTTCATATGTCAATAATATGCATGAATGCTTCTACATGAGTCTAGGATATCAATGCATGCTTAAGACTCAACCATAACTGATATCCGGCATATCCCATGTGCTCCAACATGATCCAGCACGTCCCACGTGCTCCAACATATTAAACATATCACTTGTGCTCATAGGTCCCAATATAACATGGGTAATCACCTAACTCTGGAGGGACATATCCATATTCAAGAGCCGCATGGAAGAAAATTCGTGCCATAAAAATATCAATATTACAACAAACACATGGTAAAAACCTCGTACCAAAACAATAGTAATATCACAATAATTACATGACAGAAATCTCGTGCCATAATATTATTAACCGCACGAATAACTCACGTATCATAATGTCAACACATATAAGAGGACCATATGCAGGGATATATGCATATGAGTATGAGGTATGCAAGTATAATGCACATGGATAGAGAAATAACCATGCAGGGATATATGCATATGTACAAGAGATGCATAATGACGCCTACATATGTGCAACTTCTAACTATAGATCCAACATGTAATCTATCATACAGATATCCATCATGTACAAATAAAGCATCAAAAGCCTAGACATGATCTCAAACATGAGTAAAAACGCTCACGTAGTCATACAAATAATTAAAGTATATCACAAATAGAGCATGTACCAAAATAAGGCATAATGAAGTCTAATATCTATGCCGAGCATGATATAACCTTGGTGCGAAAATATACTCTCGTCATCTCGCATATACACATGTAGCATATAATTCAACTTTAGAAAATATTCCCTTAAGTCGAGGTTAAGCAAGAAACTTACCTTCTCCAGGATAATGTTCGACCCTAAATCATGTTTTTTCCTTTGTTATTGACCTCTAATTGTCCCAAGACCTAGACAAATATCATTCACAGAAGTCAAACAATGCTAAAGGAAGCAATCCCAATCAATAAAATTTTGATACTTGAAGAAATTCTAAGAAAATAATGAAAGTCAAATCGGGCCCACATGGTCAAAACCCACAACCAAGACCAAATCCCAATGACCCATAACCTCCACGAGTCCAAATAAATGATTACTTTCTTAATCCGAGTCCAAATCGATGTTCAAAACCTCAAAATACACTCTCTTAAGTTTCAAGTCAAAATACATTTTCTACTCTTTTGAATCCTTGATTTATGTGTAATAATCCATGGGTAACAATGATACATAATCAAAACCAAGTTTAGAATTTCTTATCCTCATAATTTGGGTGAAATCCCTCTCCAAAATTGTGTTGACCTGCTCTCAAAAGCTCAAAAAGTGAAGAAATAAGCTCAATAACCCAAAATTTGACATTTAAAACCCCAGGAAGACTTCTTCTTCGCGATCGCGATCGCGATCGCGATCGCAACGTTCGCAATCGTGATGCTTAAAATTCTCAGCATCAAGTCACTTTTCGTGATCGCTTAACATATCACACGATCGTGATGCATAAATTAACTCGGGCTAGACCTTTTTCTACGTAATCACATCTACTCCTCACACGATCGCGATTCACCGCCAAAACCTTTTAGGCAATTTCGATTCACAAAATTCCCCAGCACCCTTCCTTGATGGAGAGACTAGCTCTGCTATCACATTGCACTGCTGTGCACAATAAACCAACAACTCAAACGCAATCCGAAATGTTCGGAAACCAACCAGAAACTCATTCGAGCCCCCGCGGACCACATCCAATCATCTTAACAAGTCTGTATACCCTATACAATCTTGTTCAAAGTATTAAAACATAATTAACAATATCAAAACCACGGATCAAATATAAATCCAAATTATGAAACTATCTTAAGTTCATGAATTTCAATGTTTTAGTAGACGTGCCGAATCAACTCTGGGTCACGCGAGGCCTGAACCAAACATACGTACAAGTCTAAAATCATCATACGAACCTATTGGAACCTTCAAATCATGAATCCGAGCTTGTTTACTCATAATGTTTATTTTGGTCAACTCTTTTTAACTTAAAGCCTCTAGTTACCAACCTAGTGTCCAAATCTCGCCCGAACCTCTCGGAACTCAGGCCAACCACACATGAAAGTTATAAAACATTATAAACTCTTCGAAACCAGTTTGCATATGACCAGGCCATTAGAACTGAATCCCTCTAAATCAACCAAGTCACGCATACTGCCAAACCCAAATGTCATGCCACCGGAAGCACATGTAAGGCTCTATCATACCAAGGAAATGATCATTTTATTACCATACTGATCCAAGCCACTGATATACTAACCCAACCTCTTCAGATTACTCTTGACCTACCTTGGGCATAACTCTTCTTTACAATACACTCTTGTCTTTAGTCAAAACCCACCCCAAATGATTCTAGCATAAAACCACATCGTCATAAAACTCGTACTCCATTTACTGCCTTGTCATGCACCCAAAAGTACCTCAAACTAAAATTCTCTCCCAAAGAGACCTTCAATGAATCTGAAGCTATTCTTTTCTCTCTAATATTGCAATGTAGAATCAATAACGATATAGAAATACTGCAAGTGTCGGGCACAATCCATTGCAAATCTCGTATATTTAGCCACACAAAAAATCTGACAATTCCTTAAGTACCACATCCTTGAAATTTAAACCCACTAGAATCATTCTCGAGAGTCATCCAACCTACTCTAGTCTTTGATGCACAACCAATACGCATCGAACAACTTGTGCTCCATTAGCACATAAATACTTTAAGAAGCAATCTCATGCTTACGCAACCTAGAGAATCATTTCCCCTTGCACACTACACCCACCACGAATATTGAGCCTGAGGCATTCCCCAAATCTCCATATATCAATAAATTATAGCACATCAAGTATCTAGAAAATTCCTTGTCCAAATTATCCTCGATGTCACTGGTCTCAACTGTAGCTAATCGACAAGCATATCCAAGTCTAGGAACTACAACAACATATTCCCATATGACCCAATAGTCAATGGTGGAATCCTCCACTTGGTTTGAAGCCACACAACATATCATCTGATAACCCACAATACTCTTCCTTCTTAACTGCCATGGTCTCGCACTATTATTCAGCTACATTCCTCATAAGCTCATGTAATACTAATCATAACACACTCCAAATTATCTACCAATGTTTACACATCCTCATGGCGATCGTGCCAACTTCCTCAAGCAATCCGAACTTTGATAGTAGTACATGCATTCCACGAGGTAAAAGAGAAACTCTTCATAGGCACCTCATAAGAAATCATATAACCTCAAACCTTCTTGTTGAAGATAACCCACATGCTTAACCTCAACTTAACATCTTCATAACCTCACCTTAGTTATAACCACTATGTAATCAATTGATCTTCCCAAGTTTGTACTCATCAACAAGATATGAGAATCCATTTCTTTCCACTAATGAGCAACTGAAAGGTCCACCAACACCGACCAAAGCTCAAGATTGTACATCACAATGTAATCAAGCATCCGCACTCCCTTTGCATCTCAAGCAAATCCTCTTTATCACATCCAAATAATCCAAGCATATTCCTCAATAACATAATACTCATTACACAACTATCTTGCCACTCACTAAGCAATCAATTCCACAAATAGGGACACTACTGGACGTAAGAGTTCGAAATCATATACTCACACAACTGAATCTATCGAGCCAAAGATGCAGTTTAAATCTAGCCACAAGTCCTTTAGACTGGCTTACCTTCATAACACAAAAGACCATATCGCATCTCATCTATAACATCATGTGTCGTCGGTGCACAACTTATATTGAGTACTCAACATCGCATACGATCGAGTAGAGAGAAATTAAAGATTAGACTTCAAGCTAAATCAAGGCCGCATGATAAGGAAAAAAAGAAGGTGATGTTTCCTAGATGCCCTCTAGCCTCTCGAAGATAAGTATGACGTCATCATACTGATCTGCAAGACACTACTAGACATCTGCTTATGATTCGTAGAACCTATGAGCCTAGAGCTCTAACACTAGCATGTCACGACCCAAAATTCTACCAAGCCGTGTGGCACCCAATCCAACCCGCTAGGAAAGCCAAATAACATATGATACAACTCTAACGAGAAGCCATTAATAAATAACAAATAAGATGCAGAAATCAATACAAATATCTGAAGGAGTAGTAGTACAAGTCATGAGCCACGAAGATTTAGATTTTATTATGTTGGCATGATCGAAATACAATATTTATTTGAATATACATAAACAGAGTACAAAATCTTAAACTACCATGAACAAAGAGGCAACTTGCAACTGGAAACTGGTATGTTTTCAATGCTAACCTTTGTCCTCCATAGTAGCTCAGCTCCATAATTAGCACACAAGGTGAAAAAGTGTAGTATGAGTACAACTGACCCCATGTACTCAACAAATATCTTGACTAATCTCGGTGACTTAGTGATGAAGTTTTTAGTCAAAAGATTCTCACTTTGTATAACATATGCAGCTCAATAACATGTATAATACAGAGAAGTATCTGAGGAAACAATCACAGAACAACAGATAGCAAAATAAATGTGTACAATTAAATAAGAGGTGATAGGCATGCTTTTCCAATTAAATAGGTCAAAGCAAATATAACTTGAACCAACTACGCTTACAAAGAGACATGCATCAAGTTGCATTACTCAAATACTTATACATGAAGGTAAAGTGTCTATACAAGTAAATAATCCAATTTTATATCAATTTTTCAAATGGCATATTTATGAAAACCTTTACATGAATCCAACATGTGAATGTATGATGGTAACTCTACCATTACATAAATCCGACACTCACCAAGTGTCCAACAACTCATTAACAATTTACATGCATATGTAAAATGCATCAACTAGCATATATTGAAGATATGCATGAATAAATTATGTAAATGCATGAATATGCACAAAGGAATCACTTGAATTGTCAAAGCTTCCATCTTTATTCTCAATAACGCATCACACTGGATCCCACGTCACAATCAACCAGAAACCTATCGGTTTCTCACAACTTGCATGTATGCCATAAAGAGAAAAACATAAGAGGGCGACCCTAGGGGGATTGATCCATATCCATACATTGCACGGCCAAAGCCTCATGCACCGCACGATAGAAACCTCATGCTAACAATAATGTCAATATCACCAAAATCTTATGGCAAAAATCTTATTCCATAACAATAACCATATCACTGTATCGACATGGCAGAAACCTCGTGTCATCATCCCAGTCCATACCCGAGAACCATATGACAGAGTGTATGCACATGAATAAAAGATGACCACTAAGCATGATATATGCATGTGTATAATGTTTGACTACAACTTCAACAAGTGATTCATTTGTCAAATAGTCATTACATCCATTTAAATGTAAAAGGCCTAAACATGACCTCTAACATGAATAAGGAAACTCAAGTTTTCATACAAACTTTTAAGGCATATAATAAGAACAAGATGTACAAATGTGTGTTTAAAATATAATGTGTGACTACGGCCAAGTGAAATATATCTTCAATCTCTTCAAAGAGTTTGACAGATGCCCAAAATAAGGTTTCATTAACCTAAATATTATCTTTAGCATGGTTTATTGTGTTCACGTAGTCACTCTATCGAATAAACATAAATCAAGTAGAACACACGACCAATCAAGGAATAAAGTAATCTAGAAGCTAGAATCACTTGAATTGTCAAAGCTTCCATCTTTATTCTCAATAACGCATCACACTGGATCCCATATCACAATCAACCAGAAACCCATCGGTTTCTCACAACTTTCATGTATGCCATAAAGAGAAAAACATAAGAGGGCGACCCTAGGGGGATTGATCCATATCCATACATTGCACGGCCAAAGCCTCATGCACCGCACGATAGAAACCTCATGCTAACAATAATGTCAATATCACCAAAATCTTATGGCAAAAATCTTATTCCATAACAATAACCATATCACTGTATCGACATGGCAAAAACTTCGTGTCATCATCCCAGTCCATACCCGAGAACCATATGACAGAGTGTATGCACATGAATAAAAGATGACCACTAAGCATGATATATGCATGTGTATAATGTTTGACTACAACTTCAACAAGTGATTCATTTGTCAAATAGTCATTACATCCATTTAAATGTAAAAGGCCTAAACATGACCTCTAACATGAATAAGGAAACTCAAGTTTTCATACAAACTTTTAAGGCATATAATAAGAACAAGATGTACAAATGTGTGTTTAAAATATAATGTGTGACTACGGCCAAGTGAAATATATCTTCAATCTCTTCAAAGAGTTTGACAGATGCCCAAAATAAGGTTTCATTAACCTAAATATTATCTTTAGCATGGTTTATTGTGTTCACGTAGTCACTCTATCGAATAAACATAAATCAAGTAGAACACACGACCAATCAAGGAATAAAGTAATCTAGAAGCTAGAATCACTTGAATTGTCAAAGCTTCCATCTTTATTCTCAATAACGCATCACACTGGATCCCATATCACAATCAACCAGAAACCCATCGGTTTCTCACAACTTTCATGTATTCCATAAAGAGAAAAAAATAAGAGGGCGACCCTAGGGGGATGGATCCGTATCCATACATTGCACGGCCAAAGTCTCATGCACCGCACGGCAATAACCTCGTGCTGACAATAATGTCAATATTACCAAAATCTTACGGAAAAAATCTTATGCCAAAACAATAACCATATCACTATATCGGCATGGCGGAAACTTCGTGCCATAATCCCAGTCTATACCCGAGAACTATATGACAGAGTGTATGCACATGAATAAAAGACGACCTCTAAGCATGATATATGCATGTATATAATGTTTGACTGCAACTTCAACAAGTGATTCATTTGTCAAATAGTCATTATATCCATTTAAACATAAAAGGCCTAAACATGACCTCTAACATAAATAAGGAAACTCAAGTTTTCATACAAACGTTTAAGGCATATAATAAGAACAAGATGTACAAATGTGTGTTTATAATATAATGTGTGACTACGGCCAAATGAAGTAGAATATCAATCGTAAGAATGGCTTGTGGTGCCCAAAATAAGGTTTCATTAACTTAAATATTATCTCTAGCATGGTTTATTGTGTTCACGTAGTCGCTCAATCGAATAAACATAAATCAAGTAGAACACACAACCAAACAAGGCATAAAATAATCTAGAATCTACCCTAAGCATGAATAACTATGGCACATGCATTTACGCTAGTCACTTCACATATACATAATCTCCGCATATAAAAAAACACCATTTACTTTAATAATAACCCTTAACCAAAGCTAGGCAAGACACTTATCTCATAGGGGCTAGTCTATATCACCAAAACCGCTTTCCTTAAGAAATAACCTCCAACCGGCCCAAATCTAACCAAACATCATCCAAGGAAGTAAACCAATGCTATAGGAAGCAACCTCAGTCATTAAAGCTTTAATATTTGAAGAATTTGCAACAAGTCAACAAAACTCAACTCGTGCCCATGTGCCCGAAATCCGGATCCAACATCAAATCCCGAATACCCATAACCTACTAAGTCTAAATATGTGATTAGATTCCAAATTGGATTCTAATTTCGTAATCAAAACTCCCAAAACACTCTCTTAATTTCATACCAAAAACCCCATTTTCTACACTTTAATTTCTTGTTTTAGGGGAAATCCATGTTGATTCTTGAAATATAATCGCAAATGAGTGAAAATCACTTACCCTCTTACCTTGGGTGAAATTTCTCTTGAAATATCGCCTCTTTTGAAGTCTAAGACTCAAAATATGAAAGAATGGGCAAGATTTCACAAATTCCTAACTTAAGTACTCTGTCCAACACTACTCTTCTTGAATGCGCCCAATCCTCACGTTTGCTGTAATGAACCGACCGGTCGTTTTGAGTATTTTAGCATGTTCCCCTATTTAATGCTTTACATATATGTATTTATGATTACAGAGTGGTTGGTTTGGTTTCATGGATGTTTTGGAGTGAATTGGGACACTTAGTCCCAAGGTTGGATGCTTAAGTTATAAAAGTTGACCGGACTTTGACTTTTGTATAGAGACCGTGTTTTGATGGTTTCAATAGCTCCATACAGTGAATTTTGACTTAGGCATATGTCTGTATTTGGATTTGGAATTTGAGGTCATTCCGAGAGAATTTGAAATTTTGGATTAGTTCCTTAGGCTTGAATTGAAGTGCCATTCGTGGTTTTGATGTTATGTGTGATTTGAGACCTCGACTAAGTACGTATTATGTTTTGGGATTGGTTTTTGTGATTGGATAGGGGTCCCGGGGGCTTCGCATGTGTCTTGAATGGGTTTCAGACAATTTCACCATGTTTTGGATTGCTGGTTTTTGATGTCTCATTTCTTTATTTCCATGACAAGGAAATCGCATTCGCGGAGGGAATTTGATGGAAAGTGTATTTTTCCATCGTATTCGTGGAGGGGAGATCGTGTTCGCGGTGCTTGGCCAGGTTGTGGCCTTCGCGATCACGAACTTGGTATCGTGTTCGTGTAGAAGGGGATTCCTGTTGGGCGTCAGGCTTTTAGCCTTCGCGGTTGCGGGTGGAACCATGTTCGTGTTAGCTTCAGAGGTGGAGTTCATTGCATTCACAACCAGGATCTCACATTTGCGTTGGCCTTGTCTGAGACAGAGTTTGGTTGTGCTTCGCGAACGCGAAGTTGGTCTAGCGATCGCGAAGGTTATGGTTGGGCAGACTTTAAGTACTCTATTTTGAGGGTATTAGTCATTTTAACATATTTGGAGATATAGAGCTCGGATTTGGGCGATTTTAGAGGGCATTTTCACGATTTGGATTGGGGTAAATACCTTTGACTTGGATTTGTTTATTATTCATGATTCTAACCTTGCATTTAGCGTATAATTGATGAATCTAAGTGAAAAAATTGGGCAATTTACTAAAAAAGAACTTTTCTAAAGTAAAAATTTATGATTGAAGGGACGATATAAGGTCGGATTTGGATTAAACACACATATTTGGACTCGTATTGGTATAAGTGTTCGAAATTTGTAAGTTTGGTCGGGTTTGGGTGTGGGCTCAGGGTTGACATTTTGTGTTGACTTTGCATAATTAATTCAAGATCTTAACTTTGTCATTTGGAATTGTTTCCTATGGTTTTTATTGATAATATTAAGTTATTTTGGCTAGACTCGAGCCGTCCAAAGGTTGATTTATGCTGGAAGGACTTCTTAGAGTACTGATTTGGCTTGCTTGAGGTAAGTATCTTACCTAAACTTGTCGAGGCACTAGTTTCCTGAGTTATTTGTGATAGCTACGTGCTATAGGCGGCACACATGAGTGGGGTTGAGCCCATGTGCGTGCACTAGGGTATTATTCATGCTCGGGTTAGTGCTTAAGCTATATACGCCTTGAATTGGTCACTAAGATTAAAGTTGTGATGTTTCTTATATATGTACCCCTGTTGTGAGCTATTTAAGCCATGTTTGAGGATACATAGAGGTTAATATCGTAATTGAACCTGAGAATTGCGACTTTCGTGATGTATTTGCCTGATTGAGCTGTGATAGCACACTTTGCACAAGCATACACATTATTATGTCACTTATAACAGTCCAGGAGTATGAAATTTTTTGTTCATTGATCATGTACATGTATTCTTGTATATCTGCTTTTTGTGTGATATGGATTGGACTGGTAGCTATGACCACGCCTAGTGGATTGTGATATTGAGCATGTGACTATGCCGGGCAGTTGTATATTGAACCTGTGACCATGTCGGACGGATTGTGATATTGAGCATATGACCACGTTGGGTGCATTATGATATTGAGCCTATGACCACGTTGGGCGGATTCTGATTGGCACGTGAGTTGTCCGTGTGAATTCGAGATATTGATATTATTGGCACGTGAGTGATCCGTGAAACATGTGAGTTATCCGTGCGGTTGATATTATTAGCACGTGAATTGCCAGTACAACATGTGAGTTGTCTATGCAGCATAGATATGGATCCATCCCCCTAGGGTCACCCTCTCATGTTCCTTCTTGATGGTGTACATGCAGTTTGAGGAAAGCTGATCATTTGTTTAATTCAGTTATTCAGATTATGAGGAAAAGCTGGCCAATGCTTGATTTGGTTATTGCATTTTATCTTTACTTGCAATTTCCTTGGTTGTTTACCTGATTTGTTTGCATATCTTCTTTATATGTTAGATTGTTGACTAAGTCGAGTACGTTAAGTTATTGTGTGCACCAAGGTGATTTCTATTTGTGATTCATAACTTGATGATATAATTGTTCCATAGTTGTTGGAATTATGAAATGTATAGGTGAATAGGGAGTATCATTTATAATTCTTGCTTATATTACCTCGACGAGGTTAGTTATGATAATTGTTAAGTACATGGAGGCGATTGTACTCATACTACACTCTACACTTAATTGTGCATATCCAGGTATTGGACCGAGCCACCAGTAGCTGAGGCTTATTGCTGAGTTATCTTCGGAGAGACAAGGTAGAGTAGCATCTCGACTGGAGTCTTGGCATCTCTTTTCATTTTGTACTATTGTCTTTCATTCAGATAGTATTGTTATTTGGCAGTTCAGACTTGTATTTCCATTTTAGAGCTCATGAATCTGTATTTACCAATTTTGAGGGATTTATTATATATCGATGCTATTATGTTATGCTGATCGCTTTAGACTTGTAATATTTTTGTTATTTCTGCTATTATGATTCATTATTATTATGTTCGGCTTGCCTAGCAAGTACATTAGGCACCATCATGACTGTTTGGTGGTTTTGGGTCATAACAAGCTGGTGTCAGAGCCCTAGGTTCATAGGTTCGACGGGTCATGAGCAAGTTTAGTAGAGTCTTGCAGATGGGTACAAAGACATATGTGCTTATCTTCAAACTTCACTTTCTTGTATTCTTACCGTGCAGATCTATTAATTCCGCTATTTGAACCTTTACTCTTCTATTCTCTCACAAATGGTGAGGACACATTCAGCCGAATTGGGTGGGAAGGCACCAGTACCACCAGTCAGGGATGCAAGAGGTCGTGGCCGAGGAGGGGCTTGCACCACAGCTGAAGCAGCACCTGTGGAGCCACAAATTTCTCAAGTGGAGGAGTAGGTTACAGATACTGTTGTGCTGGTGGGACAAGCTCGGACACTTACGGTACCTATTATTATACCGGTCTTTTGGAGGCCTTGGCTCAGATCTTGAGTGTGTAAACGAGCTTGGCTCAGGTGGTGTATGGTACAAGTTGCACCAGCTACTTCACATGCTGGGGGAGGAGCTAGATTCTTGCCGCCCGTACACTGGAGCAGCTAGCTCAGGGTTATCAGACACCAGTAGTGTTACCGGTTCAACCAGTTATTTCTGCTTGGGCCAAGGTTGGTCCATCTATGACTGAGGAGGAATAGAACAGGTTGAAGTGATTTAAGAAGCTTGATCTTCCCGAGTTCAATGGAGGAGAGTCAGAGGATGCTTAGAGTATTTTGGATCGGCGTCACCGGATTCTTAGCACAGCAGGTATTGAGGACATCAGTGGAGTTGCCTTTACTACTTCTCAACTGACTGGGTTAGCTTACAGATGGTGTCAGACCTATGAGTCAAGTAGGCCAGCTGGCACAACACCACTTACATGGCATCAGTTCTCAGTTCTCTTCTTAGAGAAGTTTGTCCCAAAGACTCAAAGAGATGAGTTGCATAGGGAGTTTAAATAACTACACCAGGGAGATATGACTGTGACCCAGTAAAAGATGAGATTCACAGATTTGGCACGTCATGCAGTATGGTTGGTTCCCATCGAGAGGGAAAAGATCAGAAGCTTCATTGATGGCCTCAACTACGGTCTACATTACAGTTTGGCTCGAGAGGCCGAGACGGATGCTAGGTTTGACTAGGTGGTTGAGATTGTTAAGGGTTTGGTGCATGTTCACAGGCTTGAGCAAGAGGAGTGAGAGGCGAAGATGCCCCGTGGTTCAAGTGGTTTTAGCAGTGCCTCATCTGGAGACCAGCCATATTACAACAGAGGCCGTCCTTTTAGGCCCGCTTAGGCAGCCCATCATATTCCTCGTGGTTCATCAGTTAGCCACAGTTCATACAGTGCTTGCATAGTTCATTCATCATTCGGTGCATTGCAAGCACAGAGTTCTTACTGTGCTCCATCTGCATAGGGTTCCATAAGAAGTTATTCGGGTTATCAGGGTCAGCAGCTTTTTTAGAGGAATAGTTGCTTCGAGTGTGGAGACTTGAGTCATCTCAAGAGGTATTGCCCCAGACTTTTGAGTAGGGTCGCATAGCAGAACTCGCAACCTATGATTTCAGCAACGGTAGCTACACCACCAGCACAACTAGCTAGGGGTGGGGCTCAGTTAGTTCGTGGTCGCCCTAGAGGGGGAGGTCGGTCAGGCGGTAGTTAGGCCCGTTGCTATGTGTTTCCCGCTAGGCTAAAGGCAGTTTCTTCTGACATCATGATCATAGGTATTGTTTCATTGTGCCATAGGGATGCTCTAGTATTATTTGACCCTAGTTCCACTTACTCTTATGTGTCATCCTATTTTGCTTGTTATTTGGATATGCCTCGTGATTCTTTATATATGCTTGTCTATGTATCTACATAGGTGGGTGATTCTATTATGGTGGATCGTATATATCGATCATGTGCGGTCACCATTGGGGTTTATGAGACTAGAGTAGATCTTTTATTGCTCGGTATGGTTGCTTTTGAGGTGAATTTAGGTATGGACTAGATATCTCCATACAATGCTATACTTAGTTATCATGCTAAGATCGTGACGTTGGTGATACCGGGGTTTCCTAGATTGGAGTGGAGAGGTACTCTTGGTCACACATCAAGTAGAGTAATTTCGTATTTGAAGGCTCAACAGATAGTTGAAAAGGCGTGTTTGGTGTACCTAGCCTTCGTGAGAGATGTTAGTGCTAATACTCATACTGCTTAGTCAGTTCCAGTAGTGAGGAAGTTCCTATATGTATTTCCTGCAGACTTGTCGGGCATGCCACCCGACAGGGATATTGACTTTGGTATTGATTTGGTGCAGGGCATTTTGCCCATCTCTATACCACTGTATCGCATGGAACAAGTAGAATTGAATGAGTTGAAGGAATAGTTACAAGAGTTGCTTGATAAGGGTTTCATCAGACATAGTGCATCACCTTGGGGTGCACATGTATTATTTGCAAAGAAGAAAGATGGTTTGAGGATGTGCATTGACTACATGTAGTTGAACAAGGTTACTATTAAGTACAAGCACCCACTACCACGTATTGATGATTTATTTGATCAGCTTTAGAGTGCTAGGGTATTCTCGAAGATTGATTTTAGATGGGAGTTCTAGAAGTTGAAGATTCGGGCTTCAAATATTCCAAAGACGGCTTTTAGGACCCGTTATGGCTACTATGTGTTTCTGGTGATGTCTACTAGGTTGACCAATGCCCCAGCTTCTTTTATGCACTTGATGAACATCGTATTCTATCCCTATCTTGATACCTTTGTTATAGTTTTCATTGATGATATATTGGTGTAGTCTCGCAGCCAGGAGGATCATGAGCAACATTTGAGGATCGTGCTCTAGGCTTTGAGGGAGAACAAGTTATATGCTATCCTCCAAGTGCGATTTTTTGATAGATTCTGTGGCATTCTTGGGCCACGTGGTGTCCATTGAGGGGATTAAGGTAGATTTGAAGAGGATTTAGTTAGTTCAAAGTTGGCCCAGACCGTCTACTGCTACTGAGATCTGGAGTTTTCTTGGGTTAGCTGGGTATTATCACCGTTTTGTGGAGGGGTTTTCATCTATAGTAGTCCCATTGACTAGATTGACATAGAAGGGTACCTCATTCAGGTGGTTTGATGAGTGTGAGGAGAGCTTTCAGAAGCTCAAGACTGCCTTGGCAATAGCTCGAGTTCTAATTTTGCCTTCAGGACCGGGTTCTTATACAGTCCGTTGTGATGCTTCACGAATTGGCATGGGATGCGTTTTGATGTAGGAGGGTAGACTGATTGCTTATGCTTCGCGTCAATTGAAGCCCCATGAGAAGAACTACCCAGTGTACAATTTGGAGTTGGTAACCATTGTTCAGAAGCTCAAGATTTGGAGGCATTATCTTTATGGCGTGTCTTGTGAGGTGTTCACGTGTCACAAGAGTCTCTAACACTTATTCAAGGAAAAAGGATTTGAACTTGAAGCAAAGTATATAGTTATAGCTACAAAGGACTATGGTATCACTATTCTTTATCATCCGGGGAAGGCCAATGTGTTGGCCGATGCTTTAAGCAGGAAGGCTAAGAGCATGTGGAGTCTTGCTTGTATTCTAATTCGGGAGAGACCATTAGCATTGGATGTTCAGGCTTTAGCTAATCGGTTCATGAGGTTGGATATTTCGGAGCCTAGCAGGGTTCTTGCGTGTGTTGTATCACAGTCTTCCTTCTTTGAGCTCTTCAAAGGGCATCAGTATGATGATCCCCACTTGCTTGTCCTAAGGGACACAGTGCAGCATGGTGATGCATTGGAGGTTATTGTTGGTGATGATTGGGTATTGAGGCTACAGGATCGGATCTATATTCCAAATATGGATGGGTTGCAAGAGTTGATTCTTCAGGAGGCCTGTAGTTTGCGGTATTCCATTCATCTGGGGGCTGTGAAGATGTACCGTGATTTGATGCTCACTATCGGCGGCAAAGGATGAAAAAGGATATTGTTGACTATGTTGCGAGGTGTTTGAACTGTCAACAGGTGAAGTATGAGCATCATAGACCCTGTGGCTTGCTTCAGAGGCTTGACATTCCAGAGTGGAAGTGGGAGCTTATCACTATAAATTTTGTAGTTGGGCTTCCACAGACCTTGTGATTCGATACAGTGTGGGTCATTGTGGAAAGACTGACCATGTCTTCGCACTTTATTCTAGTCATGACTACCTACTCTTCAAAGCAATTGGCTCGGATTTATATTCGGGAGATTGTTCACCTCATAGTGTGCCCCTATCTATTATCTCAGATCTAGGCACATAGTTTACATTGCATATTTGGAGAGCAGTGCAACATGAGTTGGGCCCACAGGTCGAGCTGAGTACAACATTTCATCCCCCGACTGACGGGTAGTCTGAGCGCACTATTCAAATTTTGGAGGACATGTTACGAGCTTGTGTCATTGATTTAGGGGGATCATGGGATCCATTTCTACCATTAGCAGAGTTCGCCTACAACAACGGCTATCAGTCGAATATCCAGATAGCTCCAAATGAGGCCTTATATAGGAGGCGATGTCGTTCTCCAATTGGTTGGTTTGAGTCGGGGAGGTTAGGTTGTTGGGCACTGATTTAGTCAAAGATTCTTTGGTGTAGGAGAACTTGATTCAGGAGCGGCTTCGTAAATCACAGTCCAGGCAGAAGAGTTATGTTGACAGGAAAGCCCGTGATGTTGCATATATGGTGGGTGAGAAGGTTCTACCTAGAGTTTCACCCATGAAGGGTGTGATGAGGTTCGGGAAGAAGGGCAAGTTGAGCCCTAGGTATATTGGTCTTTTTGAGGTGCGTGAGAGTGTGGGAGAGGTAGCCTATAAACATACCCTTGCCACCTAGTCTATCAGGAGTTCACCTAGTGTTTTATGTTTCTATGCTATGGAAGTATTATGGAGATCCATCATTTGTTTTGGACTTTAGCACAGTGCAGTTGGACGAGGGTTTGACTTATGATGAGGACTCGATGACCATTTGGACGGGCATGTCCGAAAGTTAAGGTCGAAGAATATAGCATTGGTGAAGGTTCATTGGAGAGGTTAGCCTGTCGAGGAGGCTACTTAGGAGACCGAGCAGGAGACGCGGAGCAGATATCCTCACCTTTTTGAGACTCTAGGTGTGATTCTAGACTCGTTCGAGGATGAACATTTGCTTAAGAGGGGGGAGAATGTAATGACCCCGCTGGTCATTTTGAGTATTTTAGCTCGTTTCCTCTATTTGATGCTTTACATATGTGTATTTGTGATTATGGGACTTGTCGGGGGTGGTTTGTTTGGTTTTGAGAATGTTTTGGATTGAATTGGGACACTTTGATCCCGGAATAGTGTTTTGATGGTTCAAATAGCTTCATATGGTGATTTTGGACTTATGCGTATGTCCATATTTGGATTTGGAGGTTCCTAGGTTATTTTGGCTTGAATTGGATAAAGTTGAAAGTTGAGATTTGGAAGGTTGATAGATTTGACTGAGGGTTGACTTTGATGGTATCGGGTTCGTATTATGGTTCCTAGAGTTGAATAAGTCCGTTGTGTCATTTGGGACTTGCATGCAAAATTTGAGGTCATTCTGAGTTGTTTAGGCATGTTCGACGTAAGTTTTGAATTTGAAAATTTGGATTAGTTCCTTAGGCTTGAATTGAGGTGCGATTCGTGGTTTTGATGTTGTTTTGTGTGATTTGAGGCCACGAGTAAGTCCATGTTATGTTTTGGGATTGGTTGGTATGATTGGATGGCGTCCCCGGAGCCTCAGGTGTGTTTTGGATGGGTTTAAGACCATCACAAAAAGGCAGTCCTATTCGGGGAGGGAAATTTGATGGCAGGTGTGTTTGTTCATCGCGTTTGTGGAGGGGATCACGTTGACGATACTTGGGGCGGTTGTGTCCTCCGCGATCATGAGCTGGGTGTCATGTTCCCGCAGAATGGGAGGCATGTTGGGATTTCAGGCTCTTAGCCTTCGCAATGTGGGTAGAGGATTGTGTTCGCATAGGCTCGGAGATGGAGTGCATCGCATTTGTGACCAAGATCTCGCTTTCGCGTAGGCTTTTTCTAAGGAAAAGTTTGGTTGCGCTTCGCGATCGTGAAGTTGGTCCTAGGATCGCAAAGGGTATGCTTGGTAGACCCTAAGCACTCTATTTTCGAGGGTTTTGGTAATTTTAGTATATTTGGAGATATAGATCTCGGATTTGGGATATTTTGAAGAGGATTTTCTCGATTTGGGTTAGGGTAAGTGTTTTTTACTCGGATTTATTTAATATTCGTGATTCCAACCTTTTTAGCGTATTTGATGAATCTAAGTGAAGAAATTGGGGATTTTAGTTACAAAAAAAACTTTTCTAAAGTAAAAATTGATGATTTGAGGAATGATTTAAGGTCGGATTTGGAAGAAACACATATATTTGGACTCGTATTGGAATGGGTGTTCGGAATTTTTGAGTTGGTCTGGTTTCGAGGTGCCAGCCCAAGTTGACTTTTTGGGTTGACTTAGCTTAATTGAGTCATCATCTTTGCTTTATCATTTGGAATTGTTTCCTATAGTTTTTATTAATGATATTAAGTTATTTTGGCTATATTCAAGCCGTCCGGAGGTTGATTTACGCGGGAACGGGCTTCTTCGTGTACTGATTTGGCTTGCTTACGGTAAGTATCTTACCTAAACTTGTTGAGGAACTAGTTGCCTAAGTTATTTTTGATAGCTATGTGCTATGGGTGGTGCACATGCGTGGGGTTGAGCCCATGTGCCTGCACTAGGTTATTATTCATGCTCGGGTTAGTGCTTAGGCTATGATATGCCTTGAATTTGTTGTTAAGTTTAAAGTTGTGATGTTTCTTATATTTGTACCAAGTTTGTGAGCTATAAGCCATGTATGAGGCTACATATAGGTTAGTCTCGTAATTGAACTTGATAATTGTGACTTTCGTGATATCCCCGATTAAGCTATGCTAGCATACTTTGGACATGTATACACCTTAGCATGTCCCTTATACCAGCCCAGTATGAAATTTGATGTTCATTGATCATGTACATGTTTCTTATATATTTGCTTTCTGTGTGATATGGACTAGACTTGTAGCTTGTGACCATATCGGGCGGATTGTGATATTGAGCATGTGACCACGCTGGGCGAATTGTGATATTGAGACAGTGACCACACTGAGCGGACTGTGATATTGAGCCCATGACCACACCGGGCAGATTGTGATGTTGAGCCTATGACCATGCCGAGTGAATTGAGATATTTAGCCTATGACCACGCCCAGCGAATTGTGATATTAGTACGTGAGTTGTCCATGCAGCATGTGAGTTGTCCATGAGGATCCGAGATATTGATATTATTGGCATGTGAGTTATCTATGCGGCACATAAGTTGTCCGTACGGTTGGTATTACTAGCACGTGAGTTGACTGTACAACACGTGAGTTGTTCGTGCAGTGTATAGATATGGATTCATCCCCCTAAGGTCACCCTCTCATGTTCCTTCTTGATGTATACACGTGGTTTGAGGAAAGCTGATAAGTGGTTTGGTTTGATTATTGAGATTCTGAGGAAAAACTGACCAGCTTTTGATTTGGTTATTTTATTTTATCTTTACTTGCAATTTCCTTGGTTGTTTGCCTGATTTGTAAGCATATCTTCTTTATAGGCTGGATTGTTGATTGAGCCGAGTACGTTATGTTATTGCGTGAACCAAGTTGATTTCTATCTGTGATTCATAACTCAATCATACTATTATTCTATACTTGTTGGAATTATGAAGTGTATAGGTGAATATCGAGTATCATTTATAATTCTTATTTTTATTACCTCGCGGAGGTTAGTTATGATACTTGCTGAGCACATGCGGTTGGTTGTAGTCATACTACACTCTGCAATTAATTATACAGATCCAGTTGTTGGACAGAGCCACCAATAGTTGAGGCTTGTTGCTAAGTTATCTTCTGAGAGACGAGGTAGAGTTGCATATCTTTTTTTTCAGAAAATATACCACTAGGCTATCTGTAGTGGTTAATATATAAATATAATCCCAAAATGGGTCCAAACTTTACAAGATGTCTAAGCCAATGTAAAACAAGTAAACTAATAATATTTGATATTATGAATGAAAAACCTACTACTAACGAACTAGCTATTACAAAGGAGCGGGATGTATGCTTCTATCTCCAATTAGCGTAAGTGAATCCAATAGCCAAGGGCAAACACCAAGTAGCACCTCTAATGCTCTCACCAGGTGCGAGGGTATGCATTCCACTGAAAAAGATTCCAATGGACAAGACTAGTGTGGATTCCAGATACATACACCACTGTATAGAAGCAATCCCAAACTTCCAAATCAGTGTGTTGATCCAGCTTGATCTCTTCCATCTTGATCCCCATTTCACAGCAAATAAGTCATCTTTACACTTGGAGGACAGTCTCTCAAACCTGTACATATAGCAGTATAACACATCAACTGCCAGCTTAACACCATAGAGGTATATACTGCCGTCTCATCTCCAAAATGAGCATGAAACCACACTAATACCACTGGAAAATGACATAACAATATACCCTCTATGAAGTCTAAAACAATCCACATAGTATAATAATACACAGAACCTGTAGTAATGATTGTCCTTCGTGCATTGGTCTCATCATATAATAGACAGTACGAAGCTCTAATAAGATAGGAGATATTGTCTAGTAAGTTTGCATTTGATCTAGTGACTTGCCTATTTTCCCTAACGTTCCTACAAGTGTAAAACTACATCCATACTGAGCATGTTACCATGCTAATACCAGCGGAGTGTAGCTGTACACTATATAGATAAGAGAAGAAGAAAGTGCAATGAAAAGAACAGGCAGTGAACTCAGAGACTCCTTCATCGGTCTGGTGATTTTCTTTTGGCAATCCTAATCCTGAGGTTAGGAATTTGACCCTTGTCCATGTTCACCAGTGTCTTTCCTTTAATAGGTAGATCCTGAAATGAGTGATGTGTGACTGTTCCTGCAAAAGAAAAAACCAAGTTAGCTAAAAAATCAGCAACGTCATTGCCTCCCTCAGCACATGCTGAAACAATACATTGTAGTTGCTCTTGATCTCCTTTATCTTCCTTACTTCCGGCCCTATACACCAAGGAGATTCCCATTCTCCATCAATGATCTTCCTCATCACCAAAGAATCAGTCTCCATAATAAGAGGATACAGCTGTCTTTCCACACAATATACCAGCCCTTCTAATTTTGCCTTAGCTTCTACCACTATATTTGTTGTTTCCCCTATCACCTCAGCCTTGGCATATACCACATTACCAGCACAATCTCTCACACAAAAGCTATAGGAACTATTTCCAGGAATGCCTCTAGATGCACCATCAGTGTTGCATTTGAATCACCCTTCATAAAGGAGCTGCCATGTTACTCTCTTGGTTGAAATATACGGCTTGTAACCTTCAAAGAAGATGATCATATATGGCCATAAGAGAGTAATGTTTAGAATCCATGGATACCTTATTCTTGCTATATAATGTAACGTCTTGTTCACCTCATGAATTACCCTATTGCAAGACACTGACCCTCCATACTTCATAGTGTTTCTCCTCTTCCAAATTTCCCATTTAATGACTGCTGGAGTTGCCTGAAACAATGGCTTAAGTTTGGGGCAGCATGGTGCATTCCACCATGCCCTTATTACTTGATGAACCTGCACCAAATTCACTACCAATCCTGCTGCTTGAAGGAAAGTTTTCCACACCTTAGTTGCAGTATCACTTGTTAAGAACAAGTGTTAAAATGAGTGTCCTTTTGGTTGCAAACAGCACCAGCACTTTGACACCACCATATAACCACTTCTCCTCCATAAATCATCAGTAGGGATCTTACCTTTCCATAATCTCCATAAGAAGAAGGAGATCTTGAAAGGTAAACCTTTAGTCCACAGCTTGTTGAACTCAGGATTAGGTAGTTCCCTATTGCCTTAAAATTCTCCAAGCACTACTAACTAGGAATTTACCAAAAGGAGTAGGAATCCATCTTGGAGTATCCTAGTATTCATTTGTATTGTCAAAATGTACTTCCAGTCTAATATGATCAGCAATATCCCTTGGGAAGGACTACTCTAGGAGTTGCTCATTCCATCCATCATCATCTCTCAATTCAGCTACTTCCTGCAATTCTTCATTGATTGGAAAGTCTGGAGGAACAACTGATACAAAGCTCCTAATCCAGTCTAATTCTTATGCCAAACATTAGTTACTCCCCTCTTCATTTCCCATAGTATTTCATGTTCAACCTCTTCCCTAGCCTCTAACATTTGCCTCCATACATGAGACCCCTTTCTAAATTGAAGTACTGTTGGCATCTCCTTCTTACAGTATTTATTCCACATGAAATCAGACCATAAGGACTTTGAAGTCCTAAACTTCCACCATAGCTTGGCCACTAATGCTTTGGAGACATCAATCAGTGATCTAAAACCTATTCCTCCTTCCTCCTTAGGTAGGCACATATTTTTTCATTTTGTCCAATGTCTGCTTCTGCCTTCTTCCTTTTTACTCCGGAAAAACATAGTAAAGGTTTTATGTAGATGTTCAATTACAATATTGGGTGGATCAAGTATAGAAAGGATGTGTGTAGGCATGCTTTGTAGGACACTAGATATCAAATTAGCTTTTCCCCTGTAGGGCAGTAACTTCCCCTTCCAAGAATGTATTTTTGCTTTCACTTTCTTTATCAGATTATTGTAGAAATCCTTCCTTCTTCTTGTGTAGAATATTGGACATCCAAGATAGGTGAATGGAAACTCACCCCTTGTGAATCCAGTAATAGCCCCCACGGAATTAAACAATATTCCAACCACATCAGAATGCATATAAAAAGAACTCTTTGCCTTGTTGATCGTTCGACTAGAAGTGTGCTCATACTTGGACAAAACTTCTATAATCTTTTCTAAAGAGTAAGAGTCAACAGAAGCAAAGATTATAGTGTCATAAGCGATTCGACGGATCAGTCCACTTAGGGATGCCAAAGCCTTTAAACCTTTTGTCTTCAAAAAGCTTATTCAAAGACCTAGACAATACTTCTGCCGAAAGTATGAATAATGCTGGAGACAAAGGATCCCCTTGTTTGACACCTCTTGTTGAGTGAAAAAAGCCTGAAGCTTGACCATTAATCAAAACTGAGTACCAGGTTTTGGCCAGTAGATTCCACACCATGTTGATGAAGCATTCTGCAAACCCCATTTTCCTCAACACATGCATCAAATACTTCCACGACACCCTAGGATATGCCTTTGCCGTGTCATCTTTGATGACTACATTGATAGGTTTTCCCCTTAATCTTATGTTAGTAACAATCTCCTGCATTAACAAAATGTTTTCAAATATACTTATCCCCTTGACAAAGCTTGATTGATTGGAAGAGATCACAATAGGTAGTATCTTCTCCAGCCTATCATGAACCACTCTTGAGATCACTTTGTTTATGAAATTGCTCAAACTTATAGGTCTGAGATCAGAGAAAGTTTGGACGATTGGCTTTATAGGTAACAAGACAAGGTTTGTGTGAGTTATAGACTTAGGAAAAAAGCTTCCTCCATAGAACAGTTTCAGCATATTGTGTATGTCTTCCCCTACTATAGCCCAGCATACTTGAAAGAAAATACCAGTGAAGCCATCGAGACCACTTGTACTCTCACCACTCAAAGCAAACACTGCTGCCTTCACCTCCTCTCTTGTAGGACTTCTACAAAGTTGTAAATTCTGCTCACTAGATACCATTGTAGGTACATTGTTTAGGAGTTCATAGCTTGTTAGATCCTCTTCTTGTGTGAACTGCTTATGGAAAAATTCAACTGCAGCATCAGCCATCAAATCTTGTGAATCAATCCATGCACCATCATTATTCTGAATTCTCTTCAATAGTAGTTTTTGCCTTTTACCATTGACATGGTTGTGGAAAAATATGGTATTTCTGTCCCCTTTTGCAAACCATGTCATTCCTGCTTTTTGTTTCCAATACTGCTCCTCAATGCTCAAGTACTTGTTCAATTCAGCTTGAGCTTGTTGTAGTATTATTCTGTTCTCCACTGTTGGATTTTCTTCAAACAACATTTCTTTCACTCTAACCAGATCTTCTCTAATATCTAGTTGCTTAAAGATATCCCCATATGTGAGCTTGCTCCATTTAGAGAGAGCAATCTTAACCCTCTTTAGTTTCTGCTTGAACATCAAGAAAAGATCTCCAGTGAAATCAGCCATCCAATTCTATCTAATCACCTCCATAAAATATTCATGTTTGGTCCAGAAGTTCAAGAACTTGAATGGTTTAACAAATTGTAAGGCTTGATCACCACGGCTCATCAAAAGTGGAGCATGATATGATCCTATTCTAATGAGATGCTCCACTTCTATATTTGGAAGTAGGGTCTGGAAAGGCAAATTCACCAAAATTCTATCCAAATGTTTGAATATACATTCTGCATTAGGCCTCCCATTCCACCAAGTAAAGGGAGTGCCTTTGTATCCAAGATCAAAGAGTTCACATGAGTTAACACAAAAGGCAAAATCTTCATACTCTGAGGGGTACACTAGCAGTCCTCCTATCTTCTCCTCTTCACTAAGAACCACATTAAAATCCCCTCCAACCACCTAAGGTAACTTCATATTACTAGCAAGGCAGTATAGATTATCCCAAAGTTCTAATCTTTCCAGTGATGAGCACTTTGCATATGTAAAGGTCATCATAATGTACTTCCCAATATCTTGATGGTACACTTTGATGGTTAATTGCTGCTCAGTATCAATCAATAGATCCCATTCCACCACAACATCCAAGAATAACCATATCTTCCCATTAACATTTGATATTGCAGCTTTCATACCTAGCCTCCTTCTGCAGTTCTGAATAAACCTCTGCTTTTGAAATGGCTCCATAAGTGAAATAATGAGAAAACCATGTTCCCTTTGCATGTTGATAACTATCTTAACAGACCTTATGTTTCATATTAATGTTTCAATCATCATCTTGTTATTGAGGCTGCCCTCTTGGGCAATACTCTTGTAGGTGGCAGTAGATCCTTAGCTTGTGTTTTCTTCTTTCCTTTCTTTCCACTTCTAGCTGAAATCCTAGGTGACAAATCTCCTTCCCTTGCTACAGCTTTAAAATTTCCAACAGTAGACTCATCATCACCTTTATCTTCTAATTGTTGTTGTTCCACTAACGCATTTTGAATACCGTCAGACAGTACATTGTGTGTGATGATATCGTGGAGCACGTGATTCGGAGATTTCAATGGTACATTGATCTGAATTTGCATTGGAGAGCCTGTACCTGAAGCACATGCTATGGGTACAGTTTCAAAGCACCTGAATCCCTGGGTACTGTAGCTTGCTCCAGCTACTCATTCTCCATAGATGAATCCTTCAAGACCTCAGAACCATTTCCATGAACAGCTAAAGACTCCTGTATAGCTCTAAATTGAAGCTCATAGATAGAGCCCAAGCTAGGATTCACTGTGGCAGGATTCCCAGGAATTACTGTTCCATTGGAATCACCAGTCTTACCACTAGCTGTGTGAAGCTCTGACCCAACTATGTTCTCCAAAACATCCACATTAACAGCCCTAGCATGATTATTCCCTGAAATCTCCACTGGAACGTCATCAACATTAATCAAAACCCTCTCTGCACTTCTATTGTTTATTGTTTCATTCGATTGCTTCTTAGCTGATGTTGCAGTAGGTGATCCTCCTTGAGTTTTGATTTATTTTGTTGCTCCTCTATCACTCCCAGCTGGTATAATTGATTGCTGCAAGATGGAGTTCAATTTATCATCAACCCTAGGTTTTTGATTCCTAGTGTTTACTGTAGCATCTATTTCAATCAAGTCTCCTATTTGCTCTTGCCTGTCATCTTCTCTTTGCTTCCTCATTCATTGTTATAGGTGTTTGAGCTTCAATATTATCAACTTTATCACTCCATAGTGATTTCCCATAATTACCATTAATATTCTCCTCCTTTTGCCCAGAATCCTCATACGTTTGAGAAGGGACCTCATGACACGAATGATTGATTGTAACATTGAGTTCACTTAATTCATCCTTATTGGTACCAAATCTTCTATGTACCCATTCAATAGTAGATTCTCTTCTAACCTCTTCCTCAATCCCTGTATCATTGGGATTAGGTTAAAATGCATTAGCCCCAGTATTTCTGACTTCACTATCCCCATTGAACTAGGATTCGAATTTTTTCTTTATAAGCCTCCTCTTTTTCCTTATTCTCCACATTCAGTACAACTTCCTTTTTAACTATTTTGGTTTCCTCATCTCCTTTATTTAAAGAGAAATTATCCACATTATGAACCCTACTTTCCTTAGGAATGATATTGGTATTATTTTGGCTTCTCCAACTCCTTACCAGACTTACCAACACTAATCCCAGTGTGCTTGCTGGAGGCATCAACTTTCTTCAACTGCTCCGTTTCATGTATTTTCTTGGATCAATTGGCCAATTGTTGCTCCATCTTGTCATTACCCATATCATCTCCTTTGCCATCAGTGATCCTCAAAGTTTCCTGAGCAATTTCTTCCACTTCTAATGCATCAAATTTGCTTTTTGTAGCTATTGCCTCAACTTTGTTCTTCCCCTTCCCATTGTCGGCTTCCTTCTCATTTGTATTTTCAATGATGTGGCCTCTATTATCTCGTTGATACTTGTTTCTTCTTGCTTGCATCCACTCCTGTTTAGCATGATTTGCAAGTGGTTTGCCCAGAACTTTTCCACTTGCAAGAACCTTTGTAGAGGCAGCTGCAGTACCAATCGTATCCTTACCATTATTTTGATCAACAACATTCTCTTCAAACCTCTTGTGCTGTTTTGGGTAAATCACCAAGCACTCAACTTTATTATGCATTGCAATTCTTGCAATACTTTGGCATATAACCATATTTAATTTTAATCCACTTAGACTCCTCCGGCCAAGATTCATCTTCCTCTTCTAATATCTTAATTCGTTGAGGGAATTTTGCAAGTAAATTCACCTGTACTTTCACTTTTGCACAACTATGTCGTGTTCAATTTTGAGTTTCCAAGTCTACATGAAGTGGATTACATACCCCCTTTGCCAAAGAAAACACAAACTCCTTACCAAAGAAATTGGGAGGCATCTCAGGAAAGCTTATCCACGCTATTGCAATAGGTGTTTCTTCATCAGGAGTCCACCAAGGGTTCCACTTCGTGCATCGCATCTGCCACATCTCACTTTGGACTTTCAAATAGAAAGTAGGTTTTGATAGCAAGTGCACATAATCTTCAAGCAATGAGAGTCTAATTAACACATGATTGTCCTCAATGAGACCTACTGAACACACTCCTTTTAATTCACACTGTATTGGAATTGCCTTACGTAGCTCTTGAATCACTGGCTTGTCATATGAAAATTTTCCAAGGACTGCCAATGTTAACTTTTGTTGAACGATGGATTGCCTCACTTCTACTTTCTTCCATCTAATCACAGGCTCACCATAGAGATATTCAACAGTTTTGATGGGAACGACAAGCAGGGTTTGCATGGGAGTATTTAAGGTTTTTGGTTGTAATAAATTCGCATAGTTTTGGATTGGATTTGTAGTTGTATTGGATGTAGTAGGTTGTGAGAGAGGTGTAGACGACTGACCAGCCCCATCCGGTGGCTGGCCAGTGGTCGAAGACGCCATAGAAGTAGGATTTTGGTGTCAAGTTTAGGGATTTTGCATGAGAGAGAAGAGTGTTTTTGCTCTTGTATATTATTTTCTATTGTAGAGCTGCATATCAACCCTAGGCTTGGCGTCTCTTTTCATTTTGTACTATTTTCTTTCATTATGACAGTATTGTTGTTTGGCATTTCAGACTTTTATTTCTATTTTAGAGCTCATGACTCTGTATTTACCTATGCTAGGGAATTTATTATGTATCGAAGCTATTATGTTATGCTGATGGCTTTAGACTTGTAATATTTTCATCATTTCTGTTATTGTGATTCGTTATTGTTATGTTCGGCTTGCCTAGCAAGTGCGTTAGGCGCCATCACGATCAGTTGGTGGCTTTGGGTCATTACACTCACGATGCTCAATCTACCGCTTGCCTAATCCTCTTTCGCGATCACGGATGCACCCACGCAATCGTGAAGCTCATCCTACTCCCACACTACCCGAATGCCACACGCCTTGCGAATGTGATGGATCACTACATCTATCCCTTCGTGAACGCAGCCTGCCACATGCGAGTGTGAAGGCTTAGCTCCAGCTCCTAGCTCTTCTTTCACGAACGTGACTCCCTCAATGTGAACGTATATCGCCACTTCCACAAGACATCACGAATGCAGCTTACCACGCGTGAATGCGAAGAACAAATGTCTCTTATCTCCATATACTCTCTATGATGATTGCGATGAACAAACTGACACCAGCAAAGCTAGCAATCACAAAATGGCTTAAAATAATACAAAACCACCCTGAAACTCACCTCAGCCCCTCAAGACACTGTCCAATCATACCAACAAGTCCATATACCTAACTTAAACTTATCCAAGAGATTGAAACAGAGCAAATAACATCAAAATTAAGAATCGATGATCATAATCCTTCTGTTGACTTCCAAACTTTCAAACTTCATCGAACGCGTCCTAATTACAGTTACACATTCTGGATCATAATAAAAATTTCACACAAGTTTCAATCAACTAAATAAACCTATCAAAACTCTCAAAACCACAATCAGAGTCAGACAACACCAAAGTCAACTTTTGGTCAAACTCATTAACTTTTCAATTTTTTAATTTGCCAACTTTCGACAAATAGAGTCAAATTCTTCTATGGACATCAGAAACTAAATATGAATCTACACTGTAGCGACCCAATCGGTTGTTTTGAGCATTTGCAATCCATTCAGTTTTTGATGTCTTGAGTAGCTTCATATGATGTATTATGACTTGTGTGAATCGTGTGTTTTGGTTTTTAGGCGATTCGGGATTGATTCAGAAGAATATTTCCCAACTAGGAAGCTTTATGTTGGAATAGATGACCAAGTTTGACTTCTAAGAATTTGAATAGGATTGGAGTATTGATGGTTCTATTAGGTCCGGATGGTGATTTTAGACTTGGGTGTATGCTCGGATTTGTATTTGGATGTTTCTAGAAGGTTTCAGTACTAATTGGCGAAAGTTTGCAGTTGGAAGATTTGGAATGTTCATAAGTTTGCGGGGAGTTGACCTTGATGATATCGAGTTAACATTGTGGTTATGGGAATTTGGATAGATTCTTTATGTCATTTGGGACTTATGTGCAAAATTTAAGGTCATTCCGAGTTGATTTGATATGGTTTGGCACGAGTTTTGGAAGTTGAAAGTTCAAAAGTTCATTAAGTTTGATTTGAGGTGCGATTCGTGGATTTGATATTGTTATGTGTTATTTGAGGCCTCTTGAGTAAGCCCGTGTTATATTATGGGACTTGTTGGTATGTTCGGATTAGGGTCTTGAGAGGCTAGGGTGGGTTTTGGATTGATTTCAGACCATTTTAGGCCATTTTCATCTGCTGGTTTTTGGTTATAGGGGTGTACATCTCGATCGTGAAGAGTAAAATGGAAACAAATGGACTTGTGAATCGTGTTCGCGGAGGAATCTTCATGTTCACAAAGAAGAAATTCTTCTGTCACTGAGCTGACTTCGGAAGCTTATATCTTGCAATCTATAAGGAATTTGGAGATGATCCAAAAACGAATGTTGTAGCCCTTTGTTTCAATTCAGAAAGTTAAACCGTTTGTCATTTAGAGTTATGTACAAAAAGTTATGGCTGATACACTACAGGCTGTCTGAGAAGAGTTTGGAAAGGGTTAATGGAAATTTGTTCATCGCAATCGTTGGAAATGGCCGCGATCGCGAAGAGTAAAATCTATTCTGGAAAATGTTTGAATCGGATTGTGAGGTTGGTGACCTCGATCGCGACTGGCACCTTTGGAGCAGTGTGTAAAGTACTCTATTTCGATGGTCTTGGTCATTTTATCATATTTTGAATTGTGATTCATGTTAGAAATCATGTTTAGGCTATGTGCTTATTCGGTTAATACCTAATGAGGTTATTTTTGTTGTTTTGATTTTATTGCTCTAACCATAATTATATAATCAGTCATGATTTTGCATATTCACTATTACATCACATGTTATCATTGTTTGGCCTGTGTGGTACGAAATTGTGAGCCCTTGAGAGATGGATGACTGAGGTGGGCCTGAGAGCCGTGTTGTGAGTGTTATTATGGATCGGCTGCGTGCCGCAGCAGGCAATATCATTTTTTTTATTATTATTATTATTATTATTATTATTATTATTATTATTATTATTATTATTATTTATTATTATTATTATTATTATTATTATTATTATTATTATAGGTACAAGAGAAAAAAGCAAATAAATCCCGAAAGAGAAGGGAGAAGACCGAAAAGAGAAGGTCTAGTTATAAGAAGAGAAAGGATTTTATCAAATCTGTTAAGCCCAATGCCTGTTATAAGTGTGGTAAAGTAGGCCATTACGCTAAAGATTGTAAGGTTAAGGATAAGATCAAGAACCTTGACCTAGATGATAGTATTAAGGATTCGTTATATAAGATCCTTTTGAATTCTTCAAGGGATAATTCTTCAGTAAGCAGTGACACGGAATCTTTAACTGATGAAGATTTGAAAGTGTTACAAAATGAAGAATACTATTCTTCATCAGATTCAGAGTGCGGACCTTGTAAGCAAATGCAAGGTGGGTGTTGTGATAACAACACAGAAGATTGAGTTTTATAATATTTATTCTCAGTTTAAGGATTTAGATATAAATGTCCTTACAAATGATAGTTTATTAGAGCTCCTTAGAGTTATAAAGGATCCTGAACTAAGATCCCAGATTATAGATAAAATAGATCCCATTAAGGATAATAGTCCCAAGGATTCTGAAATAGAAGGAATTCCTTCCCAAAAAGGTCCTTATACTATGTCTGATATAAAGAGGATTTTAAAAGAAAAA